>JAUIMM010000460.1:547500-640000 GCA_031769625.1 Taudactylus pleione | reverse complement strand
TACATGTGATGTGCATGTACTACTACATCTGAGATGCGTGTCATACATGTGATGGGCGTGTACTGCTACATCTGAGAGGCGTGTCATACATGTGATGGGCGTGTATTGCTACATCTGAAAGGCGTGTCATACATGTGATGGGCATGTACTGCAACATCTGAGAAGCGTGTCATACATGTGATGTGCATGCGCTGCTACATCTGAGATGCTTGTCATACATGTGACGGGCGTGTCATGCATGTGATGGGTGTGTACTGCTACATCTGAGAAGCGTGTCATACATGTGATGTGCATGTACTGCTACATCTGAGATACGTGTCATACATGTGATGGGCGTGTACTGCTACATCTGAGATGTGTGTCATACATGTGATTAGCGTGTACTGCTACATCTGAGAGGCGTGTCATAAAATGTACTTACATTTAAATAAAAATGAGCCCTAAAGCTATTAGTAAGATCTACATGTGTTGTGTGGTTCTATTTAAGTGGCCTAATATGAAATTACATGTAGCCATAGGGATCAATGGGGCAGATGTATGAAGCTCTGGAAAGTGATAAAGTGCAGAGTGATAAACGGCCAACCAATCAGCTCCCAACTGTCATGTTACTAGCTGTGCTTGAAAAATGACAGTTGGGAGCTGATTGGTTGGTCGTTTATCACTCTGCACTTTATCACTTTCCAGAGCTTCATACATCTGCCCCATTGTGCCGTATAACCAATGCAGGGAAATGGCGCTGATTATACCATATCCATGTAAACTGATATCTCTGATTTTTTTCCCCCCAAACATATAACATAGTGGGGTAAGGTGCAATCAGGGAGAGCTGGGAAGTATGGAGTGTCTGTCTCACACTCTCTGTATGTGTCTCTCTGCCTCTCCCTCTCTCTATGTTCCTGTGTATATAACTACATATCACCCCCTGTCTGTCTCTCTGCCTCTCCCTCTCTCTATGTTCCTGTATATATAACTACATATCACCCACTGTCTGTCTCTCTGCCTCTCCCTCTCTCTATGTTCCTGTGTATATAACTACATATCACCCCCTGTCTGTCTCTCTGCCTCTCCCTCTCTCCATGTTCCTGTGTATATACTAGGGGTGAGCGGGTTCGGATTTCTGAAATCCGAACCCCCCCGAGCCCCCCCGATCCGAGTCCGATCCGAATCAGGCTCGACTTTTCCCGCCTGACTCGGATCTGAAATCGAGGCAAAACGTCATCATCCCGCCTTCCGAGTCTCGCGGGTTTTGGATCCTATATAAGGTACCCGCGTCGGCGCCATTTTCTCACTCGGCTGTGGACAGTGAAGAGGGAGGGTGGGAGTTAGGGCTGTGTAGTGTAGTGTAGTGTAGTGCTGCTGTTGTCCACTACTTCAAAGTCCATAGGGGCTGGCTGTGTTGTGCTGTGCTGCTGTTGTTAATAGGGGCTGTGTCCACTACTTCAAAGTCCATAGGGGCTGGCTGGACTGTGTTGTGCAGTCAGTTCTCCATAGGGGCTGTGTCCACTCCAAAGTCCTGTGCAGTGTCCCAGTCCTAAAGGAGTGCTGCAGTGTTGTCCAGGGGGTGCTCTGTCCATCAGGGGTGCTCCCCCCAAGTGCTAAAAAAATAATATATTTTCTGTGTTTGTGAATTGTGTGCGCAGTAGCCGCACGTGCATCAACAAAGTAGTGCCAAGCGTGCGCCTGTGTCATAAGTAAAGGGCCGGCTGGCTTGACCGTTAAAGGGTGCTGTAACCCCCGAAAGTACACTCCAGTCCAAACCAAAAAAAAATTATTTTCTGTGTTTGTGAATTGTGTGCGCAGTAGCCGCACGTGCATCAACAAAGTAGTGCCAAGCGTGCGCCTGTGTCATAAGTAAAGGGCCGGCTGGCTTGACCGTTAAAGGGTGCTGTAACCCCCGAAAGTACACTCCAGTCCAAACCAAAAAAAAATTATTTTCTGTGTTTGTGAATTGTGTGCGCAGTAGCCGCACGTGCATCAACAAAGTAGTGCCAAGCGTGCGCCTGTGTCATAAGTAAAGGGCCGGCTGGCTTGACCGTTAAGGGTGCTGTAACCCCCGAAAGTACACTCCAGTCCAAACCAAAAAAAAAATTATTTTCTGTGTTTGTGAATTGTGTGCGCAGTAGCCGCACGTGCATCAACAAAGTAGTGCCAAGCGTGCGCCTGTGTCATAAGTAAAGGGCCGGCTGGCTTGACTGTTAAAGGGTGCTGTAACCCCCGAAAGTACACTCCAGTCCAAACCAAAAAAAAAATTATTTTCTGTGTTTGTGAATTGTGTGCGCAGTAGCCGCACGTGCATCAACAAAGTAGTGCCAAGCGTGCGCCTGTGTCATAAGTAAAGGGCCGGCTGGCTTGACCGTTAAGGGTGCTGTAACCCCCGAAAGTACACTCCAGTCCAAACCAAAAAAAAAATTATTTTCTGTGTTTGTGAATTGTGTGCGCAGTAGCCGCACGTGCATCAACAAAGTAGTGCCAAGCGTGCGCCTGTGTCATAAGTAAAGGGCCGGCTGGCTTGACCGTTAAGGGTGCTGTAACCCCCGAAAGTACACTCCAGTCCAAACCAAAAAAAAAATTATTTTCTGTGTTTGTGAATTGTGTGCGCAGTAGCCGCACGTGCATCAACAAAGTAGTGCCAAGCGTGCGCCTGTGTCATAAGTAAAGGGCCGGCTGGCTTGACCGTTAAGGGTGCTGTAACCCCCGAAAGTACACTCCAGTCCAAACCAAAAAAAAAATTATTTTCTGTGTTTGTGAATTGTGTGCGTAGTAGCCGCACGTGCATCAACAAAGTAGTGCCAAGCGTGCGCCTGTGTCATAAGTAAAGGGCCGGCTGGCTTGACCGTTAAGGGTGCTGTAACCCCCGAAAGTACACTCCAGTCCAAACCAAAAAAATAATAATTTTCTGTGTTTGTGAATTGTGTGCGCAGTAGCCGCACGTGCATCAACAAAGTAGTGCCAAGCGTGCGCCTGTGTCATAAGTAAAGGGCCGGCTGGCTTGACCGTTAAGGGTGCTGTAACCCCCGAAAGTACACTCCAGTCCAAACCAAAAAAAAAATTATTTTCTGTGTTTGTGAATTGTGTGCGCAGTAGCCGCACGTGCATCAACAAAGTAGTGCCAAGCGTGCGCCTGTGTCATAAGTAAAGGGCCGGCTGGCTTGACCGTTAAGGGTGCTGTAACCCCCGAAAGTACACTCCAGTCCAAACCAAAAAAAAAATTATTTTCTGTGTTTGTGAATTGTGTGCACTGTGGCTGCACGTGCATCAACAAAGGAGCAGCGCCAAGCGTGCGCCTGTGTCCCATAAGTAAAGAGCCGGCTGGCTCATTTCTTAAAGGGTGGTGTAACCCACAAAGTGCACTACTCTCCAGCAAAAATAAAATAATATTTTCTGTGTTTGTGTGCGCTTTAGCCGCACGTATATATATCAATATAACATAAATGGAGGACCAAACTTTCTCCGATAAAAATAAATTAGGGAAAGATCAAGAACCACTTCCTCCTAGTGCTGTTGCTGCTGCTGGGAGTTGTTCATCATCCCAGAGAGGAAGTAGGAACATCACTACTTTTACTAAACAATTGACCCTCCAACAGTCCCTAGCGATGAGGATGAAGTACGACAGCAGTCATCCTGAAGCAAAACGTATAACTGAGGCCTTGACTGCTATGTTGGTGTTAGACGTGCGTCCGGTATCCGACATTAGTGCAGTGGGATTTAGACAATTGATGGAGGTAGTGTGTCCTCGGTTCCAAATCCCGTCTAGATTCCACCTGCATCCTCAAAGCAGCAGCGACAAGCGTGCGTCTGTCTGTTAAAGGGTGGTGACACCCTCAAAGTGTGCTACACAAACAATTAAAATATTGTTCTTTTTTTTTCTGTCTTTGTGAATTGTGTGGGCTGTAGCCGCACCTGCATCCTTAAAGCAGCAGCGACAAGCGTGCGTCTGTCTGTTAAAGGGTGGTGACACCCTCAAAGTGTGCTACACAAACAATTAAAATATTGTTCTTTTTTTTTTGGTCTTTGTGAAATGTGTGGGCTGTAGCCGCACCTGCATCCTTAAAGCAGCAGC
Source organism: Taudactylus pleione (assembly GCA_031769625.1). Taxonomy (NCBI): domain Eukaryota; kingdom Metazoa; phylum Chordata; class Amphibia; order Anura; family Myobatrachidae; genus Taudactylus; species Taudactylus pleione. Next base: position 635,940 of record JAUIMM010000460.1, on the reverse strand, counting down.
GACAAGCGTGCGTCTGTCTGTTAAAGGGTGGTGACACCCTCAAAGTGTGCTACACAAACAATTAAAATATTGTTCTTTTTTTTTCTGTCTTTGTGAATTGTGTGAGCTGTAGCCGCACCTGCATCCTTAAAGCAGCAGCGACAAGCGTGCGTCTGTCTGTTAAAGGGTGGTGACACCCTCAAAGTGTGCTACACAAACAATTAAAATATTGTTCTTTTTTTTTTGGTCTTTGTGAAATGTGTGGGCTGTAGCCGCACCTGCATCCTTAAAGCAGCAGCGACAAGCGTGCGTCTGTCTGTTAAAGGGTGGTGACACCCTCAAAGTGTTCTACACAAACAATTAAAATATTGTTCTTTTTTTTTCGGTCTTTGTGAAATGTGTGGGCTGTAGCCGCACCTGCATCCTTAAAGCAGCAGCGACAAGCGTGCGTCTGTCTGTTAAAGGGTGGTGACACCCTCAAAGTGTTCTACACAAACAATTAAAATATTGTTCTTTTTTTTTCGGTCTTTGTGAAATGTGTGGGCTGTAGCCGCACCTGCATCCTTAAAGCAGCAGCGACAAGCGTGCGTCTGTCTGTTAAAGGGTGGTGACACCCTCAAAGTGTTCTACACAAACAATTAAAATATTGTTCTTTTTTTTTCGGTCTTTGTGAAATGTGTGGGCTGTAGCCGCACCTGCATCCTTAAAGCAGCAGCGACAAGCGTGCGTCTGTCTGTTAAAGGGTGGTGACACCTCAAAGTGTTCTACACAAACAATTAAAATATTCTTCTTCTTTTTTCTGTCTTTGTGAATTGTGTGGGCTGTAGCCGCACTTGCATCCTCAAAGCAGCAGCGACAAGCGTGCGTCTGTCTGTTAAAGGGTGGTGTAACCCTCAAAATGTGCTCCACAAACAATAAAAATATTCTTTTTTTTTTCTGTCTTTGTGAATTGTGTGGGCTGTAGCCGCACTTGAATCCTCAAAGCAGCAGCGACAAGCGTGCGTCTGTCTGTTAAAGGATTACATCGGTGACAGCATCCAAGTAGGCATGTCAGACAGTCCGTACCTGTACTGGCAGGAAAAAGAAGCAATTTGGAGGTCCCTGTACAAACTGGCTCTATTTTACCTGAGTTGCCCCCCCTCCAGTGTGTACTCCGAAAGAGTGTTTAGTGCAGCCGGGAACCTTGTCAGCGAAAGGCGTAGGAGGTTGCTTCCACAAAATGTGGAGAAGATGATGTTCATAAAATGAATTATCAACTCTTCCAGGGAGACCAGCCTCCAGAACGTACAGAGGGACCTGTGGTTCCAGCAGGGACGAATTAATACTCTGTGAGGATGAGGATGTACACACTGAAGAGGGTGAGGAATCGGTGGATGAGGAGGATGAGGATGACATCTTGCCTCCGTAGAGCCAGTTTGTGCAGGGACAGATAAATTGCCAGCTTGTTTTGTGGGGGCCCAAACGAACCAATCATTTCAGCCACAGTTGTGTGGCAGACCCTGGCGCTGAAATGATTGGTTTGTTAAAGTGTGCATGTCCTGTTTATACAACATAAGGGTGGGTGGGAGGGCCCAAGGACAATTCCATCTTGCACCTCTTTTTTTTCTTTGCATTATGTACAGTTTGGGGCCTAGTTTTTCAATGCCATCCTGTCTGCCACTGCAGTTTCACGCCTAGATGGGTCACGTGTTTGTGCCGCCCACTTGTGTCGCTTAGCATAGTCATCCAGCTACCTCGGTGCAACCTTTTGGACATAAAAACACTATTGTGAGGTGTGAGGTATTCAGAATAGACTGGAAATGAGTGGAAATTAAGGTTATTGAGGTTAATAATAGCATAGGAGCAGAAAAACCTACAAATTCTGTGATTTTAGCTGTTTTTATGCTTTTTTTCAAAAAAATACAGATCCAAAACACAAAACCCAGAACCCAAAACACGCAAGGGTGGTTTTGGCAAAACCAATCCAGATCCAAAACACGAAGAAAGATCCAGATCCAAAACCAAAACACAAAACACGAAAAGTGGCCGGTGCACACCCCTAGTATATACCTACATATCACCCCCTGTCTGTCTCTCTGCCTCTCCCTATCTCTATGTTCCTGTGTATATAACTACATATCACCCACTGTCTGTCTCTCTGCCTCTCCCTCTCTATGTGCCTGTGTATATACCTACATATCACCCCTGTCTGTCTCTCTGCCTCTCCCTCTCTCTATGTTCCTGTGTATATAACTACATATCACCCCCTGTCTGTCTCTGTCCCTCTCTCTATGTTCGGTGTGTATATAACTACATTTCATCCACTGTCTGTCTCTCTGCCTCTCCCTCTCTCTATGTTCCTGTGTATATAACTACATATCACCCCCTGTCTGTCTCTCTGCCTCTCCCTCTCTCTATGTTCCTGTGTATATAACTACATATCACCCCCTGTCTGTCTCTGTCCCTCTCTCTATGTTCCTGTGTATATAACTACATATCACCCCCTGTCTGTCTCTCCCTCCCTCTATGTTCCTGTGTATATAACTACATATCACCCCCTGTCTGTCTCTGTCCCTCTCTCTATGTTCCTGTATATATAACTACATATCACCCCCTGTCTGTCTCTGTCCCTCTCTCTATGTTCCTGTATATATAACTACATGTCACCCCCTGTCTGTCTCTCTGCCTCTCCCTCTCTCTGTTCCTGTGTATATAACTACATATCACCCCCTGTCTGTCTCTCTGCCTCTCCCTCTCTCTATATTCCTGTGTATATGACTGTCTACATATTACCCCATCTGTCTGTCTCTCTGCCTCTCCCTCTCTATGTTCCTGTGTATATAACTACATATCACCCCCTGTCTGTCTCTCTGCCTCTCCCTCTATGTTCCTGTGTATATAACTACATATCACCCCTGTCTGTCTCTCTGCCTCTCCCTCTCTCTATGTTCCTGTGTATATAACTACATATCACCCCCTGTCTGTCTCTCTGCCTCTCCCTCTCTATATTCCTGTGTATATAACTACATATCACCCCCTGTCTGTCTCTCTGCCTCTCCCTCTCTTTATGTTCCTGTGTATATAACTACATATCACCCCCTGTCTGTCTCTCTGCCTCTCCCTCTCTATGTACCTGTGTATATAACTACATATCACCACTGTCTGTTTCTCTGCCTCTCCCTCTCTCTATGTTCCTGTGTATATAACTACATATCACCCCCTGTCTGTCTCTCTGCCTCTCCCTCTATATATTCCTGTGTATATAACTACATATCACCCCCTGTCTGTCTCTCTGCCTCTCCCTCTCTCTATGTTCCTGTGTATATAACTACATATCACCCCCTGTCTGTCTCTGTCCCTCTCTCTATATTCCTGTGTATATAACTACATATCACCCCCTGTCTGTCTCTCTGCCTCTACCTCTCTCTATGTTCCTGTGTATATAACTGCATATCACCCACTGTCTGTCTCTCTGCCTCTCCCTCTATGTTCCTGTGTATATAACTACATATCACCCCCTGTCTGTCTCTCTGCCTCTCCCTCTCTCTGTTCCTGTGTATATAACTACATATCACCCACTGTCTGTCTCTCTGCCTCTCCCTCTCTCTGTTTCTGTGTATATAACTACATATCACCCCCTGTCTGTCTCTGTCCCTCTCTCTATATTCCTGTGTATATAACTACATATCACCCCCTGTCTGTCTCTCTGTCTCTCTCCCTCTCTCTATGTTCCTGTGTATATAACTGCATATCACCCACTGTCTGTCTCTCTGCCTCTCCCTCTATGTTCCTGTGTATATAACTACATATCACCCCCTGTCTGTCTCTCTGCCTCTCCCTCTCTCTGTTCCTGTGTATATAACTACATATCACCCACTGTCTGTCTCTCTGCCTCTCCCTCTCTCTGTTTCTGTGTATATAACTACATATCACTCACTGTTTGTCTCTCTGCCTCTCCCTCTCTCTATATTCCTGTGTATATAACTACATATCACCCCCTGTCTGTCTCTGTCCCTCTCTCTATGTCCCTGTGTATATAACTACATATCACCCCCTGTCTGTCTCTCTGCCTCTCCCTCTCTCTGTTCCTGTGTATATAACTACATATCACCCCCTGTCTGTCTCTCTGCCTCTCCCTCTCTCTGTTCCTGTGTATATAACTACATATCACCCCCTGTCTGTCTCTCTGCCCTCTCCCTCTCTGTTCCTGTATATATAACTACATATCTCCCCCTGTCTGTCTCTCTGCCTCTCCCTCTCTATGTTCCTGTGTATATAACTACATATCACCCCCTGTCTGTCTCTCTGCCTCTCCCTCTCTCCATGTTCCTGTGTATATAACTACATATCACCACCTGTCTGTCTCTCTGCCTCTCCCTCTCTCTATGTTCCTGTGAATATACCTACATATCATCCCCTGTCTGTCTCTCTGCCTCTCCCTCTCTATGTTCCTGTGTATATACCTACATATCACCCCTGTCTGTCTGTCTGCCTCTCCCTCTCTATGTTCCTGTGTATATAACTACATATCACCCCCTATCTGTCTCTGTCCCTCTCTCTATATTCCTGTGTATATAACTACATATCACCCCCTGTCTGTCTCTCTGCCTCTCCCTCTCTCTATGTTCCTGTATATATAACTACATATCACCCCCTGTCTGTCTCTCTGCCTCTCCCTCTCTCTGTTGCTGTGTATATAACTACATATCACCCCCTGTCTGTCTCTCTGCCTCTCCCTCTCTATGTTCCTGTGTATATAACTACATATCACCCCCTGTCTGTCTCTCTGCCTCTCCCTCTCTATGTTCCTGTGTATATAACTACATATCACCCCCTGTCTGCCTCTCTACCTCTCCCTCTCTATGTTCCTGTGTATATAACTACATACCACCCCCTGTCTGTCTCTCTGCCTCTCGCTGTCTATGTTCCTGTGTATATAACTACATATCACCCCCTGTCTGTCTCTCTGCCTCTCCCTCTCTCTATGTTCCTGTGTATATAACTACATATCACCCCCTGTCTGTCTCTCTGCCTCTCCCTCTCTCTATGGTCCTGTGTATATAACTACATATCACCCCCTGTCTGTCTCTCTACCTCGCCCTCTCTATGTTCCTGTGTATATGACTGTCTACATATCATCCACTGTCTGTCTGTCTGCCTCTCCCTCTCTCTATGTTCCTATGTTTATAACTACATATCACCCCCTGTCTGTCTCTCTGCCTCTCCCTCTCTCTATGTTCCTGTGTATATAACTACATATCACCCCCTGTCTGTCTCTCTGCCTCTCCCTCTCTCTATGTTCCTGTGTATATAACTACATATCACCCCCTGTCTGTCTCTCTACCTCTCCCTCTCTATGTTCCTGTGTATATGACTGTCTACATATCATCCACTGTCTGTCTGCCTCTCCCTCTCTCTATGTTCCTATGTATATAACTACATATCACCCCCTGTCTGTCTCTCTGCCTCTCCCTCTCTATGTTCCTGTGTATATAACTACATATCACCCCCTGTCTGTCTCTCTGCCTCTCCCTCTCTATGTTCCTGTGTATATAACTACATATCACCCCCTGTCTGTCTCTCTGCCTCTCCCTCTCTCTATGTTCCTGTGTATATAACTACATATCACCCCCTGTCTGTCTCTCTGCCTCTCCCTCTCTATGTTCCTGTGTATATAACTACATATCACCCCCTGTCTGTCTCTCTGCCTCTCCCTCTCTATGTTCCTGTGTATATAACTACATATCACCCCCTGTCTGTCTCTCTGCCTCTCCCTCTCTCTATGTTCCTGTGTATATAACTACATATCACCCCCTGTCTGTCTCTCTACCTCTCCCTCTCTATGTTCCTGTGTATATGACTGTCTACATATCATCCACTGTCTGTCTGTCTGCCTCTCCCTCTCTCTATGTTCCTATGTATATAACTACATATCATCCCCTGTCTGTCTCTCTGCCTCTCCCTCTCTATGTACCTGTGTATATAACTGCATATCACCCCCTGTCTGTCTCTCTGCCTCTCCCTCTCTATGTTCCTGTGTATATAACTGCATATCACCCACTATCTCTCTATGTTCCTGTGTATATAACTACATATCACCCCCTGTCTGTCTCTCTGCCTCTCCCTCTCTATATTCCTGTGTATATAACTACATATCACCCCCTGTCTGTCTCTGTGCCTCTCCCTCTCTCTCTGTGTTCCTGTGTATATAACTACATATCACCCCCTGTCTGTCTCTCTGCCTCTCCCTCTCTATATTCCTGTGTATATAACTACATATCACCCCCTGTCTGTCTCTCTGCCTCTTCCTCTCTCTATGTTCCTGTGTATATAACTACATATCACCCCCTGTCTGTCTCTCTGCCTCTCCCTCTCTCTATGTTCCTGTGTATATAACTACATATCACCCCCTGTGTCTCCTCTCCCTCTCCCTCTCTATGTTCCTGTGTATATAACTACATATAACCCCCTGTCTGTCTCTCTGCCTCTCCCTCTCTCTATGTTCCTGTGTATATAACTACATATCACCCCTGTCTGTCTCTCTCCCTCTCTCTATGTTCCTGTGTATATAACTCCATATCCCCACTGTCTGTCTCTCTGCCTCTCCCTCTCTCTATGTTCCTGTGTATATAACTACATATCACCCCCTGTCTGTCTCTCTGCCTCTCCCTCTATCTATGTTCCTGTGTATATAACTACATATCACCACCTGTCTGTCTCTCTGCCTCTCCCTCTCTCTATGTTCCTGTGTATATAACTGAATATAACCCCTGTCTGTCTCTCTGCCTCTCTCTCTCTATGTTCCTGTGTATATAACTGGATATCACTCCCTGTATGTCTCTCTGCCTCTCCCTCTCTCTATGTTGCTGTGTATATATCTACATATCACCCCCTGTCTGTCTCTCTGCCTCTCCCTCTCTCTATGTTCCAGTGTATATAACTACATATAACCCCCTGTCTGTCTCTCTGCTTCTCCCTCTCTATGTACCTGTGTATATAGCTACATATCACCCCCTGTCTGTCTCTCTGCATCTCCCTCTCTCTATTTTCCTGTGTATATAACTACATATCACCCCTGTCTGTCTCTCTCCCTCTCTCTATGTTCCTGTGTATATACCTCCATATCACCAACTGTCTGTCTCTCTGCGTCTCCCTCTCTCTATGTTCCTGTGTATATAACTACATATCACCCCATCTGTCTGCCTCTCTGCCTCTCCCTCTCTATGTTCCTGTGTGTATAACTTCATATCACCCCTGTCTGTCTCTCTGTCTCTCCCTCTCTCTATGTTCCTGTGTATACAACTACATATCACCCACTGTCTGTCTCCCTGCCTCTCCCTCTCTATGTTCCTGTGTATATAACTACATATCACCCCTTGTCTGTCTCTCTGCCTCTCCCTCTCTCTATGTTCCTGTGTATATAACTACATATCACCCCTGTCTGTCTCTCTCCCTCTCTCTATGTTCCTGTGTATATAACTACATATCACCCCCTGTCTGTCTATCTGCCTCTCCCTCTCTATGTTCCTGTGTATATAACTACATATCACCCCCTGTCTGTCTCTCTGCCTCTCCCTCTCTATGTTCCTGTGTATATAACTACATATCACCCCCTTTCTGTCTCTCTGCCTCTCCCTCTCTCTATGTTCCTGTGTATATAACTACATATCACCCCCTTTCTGTCTCTCTGCCTCTCCCTCTCTCTGTGTTCCTGTGTATATAACTACATATCACCCCCTGTCTGTCTCTCTCCCTCTCCCTCTCTATGTTCCTGTGTATATAACTACATATCACCCACTGTCTGTCTCTGCCTCTCCCTCTCTATGTTCCTGTGTATATAACTACATATCACCCACTGTCTGTCTCTCTGCCTCTCCCTCTCTATGTTCCTGTGTATATAACTACATATCACCGCTGTCTGTCTCTCTGCCTCTCCCTCTCTCTATGTTCCTGTGTATATAACTACATATCACCCCCTGTATGTCTCTCTGCCTCTCCCTCTCTCCATGTTCCAGTGTATATGACTACATATCACCACCTGTCTGTCTCTCTGCCTCTTCCTCTCTCTATGTTCCTGTGTATATAACTACATATCACTCCCTGTCTGTCTCTCTGCCTCTCCCTCTCTCTATGTTCCTGTGTATATAACTACATATCACCCCCTGTCTGTCTCTCTGCCTCTCCCTCTCTATGTTCCTGTGTATATAACTACATATCACCCCGTTTCTGTCTCTCTGCCTCTCCCTCTCTATGTTCCTGTGTATATAACTACATATCACCCACTGTCTGTCTCTCTGCCTCTCCCTCTCTATGTTCCTGTGTATATAACTACATATCACCGCTGTCTGTCTCTCTGCCTCTCCCTCTCTCTATGTTCCTGTGTATATAACTACATATCACCCCCTGTCTGTCTCTCTGCCTCTCCCTCTCTATGTTCCTGTGTATATAACTACATATCACCCCCTGTCTGTCTCTCTGCCTCTCCCTCTCTATGTTCCTGTGTATATAACTACATATCACCCCCTGTCTGTCTCTCTGCCTCTCCCTCTCTCTATGTTCCTGTGTATATAACTACATATCACCCCCTGTCTGTCTCTCTGCCTCTCCCTCTCTATGTTCCTGTGTATATAACTACATATCACCCCCTGTCTGTCTCTCTGCCTCTCCCTCTCTATGTTCCTGTGTATATAACTACATATCACCCCCTGTCTGTCTCTCTGCCTCTCCCTCTCTCTATGTTCCTGTGTATATAACTACATATCACCCCCTGTCTGTCTCTCTACCTCTCCCTCTCTATGTTCCTGTGTATATGACTGTCTACATATCATCCACTGTCTGTCTGTCTGCCTCTCCCTCTCTCTATGTTCCTATGTATATAACTACATATCATCCCCTGTCTGTCTCTCTGCCTCTCCCTCTCTATGTACCTGTGTATATAACTGCATATCACCCCCTGTCTGTCTCTCTGCCTCTCCCTCTCTATGTTCCTGTGTATATAACTGCATATCACCCACTATCTCTCTATGTTCCTGTGTATATAACTACATATCACCCCCTGTCTGTCTCTCTGCCTCTCCCTCTCTATATTCCTGTGTATATAACTACATATCACCCCCTGTCTGTCTCTGTGCCTCTCCCTCTCTCTCTGTGTTCCTGTGTATATAACTACATATCACCCCCTGTCTGTCTCTCTGCCTCTCCCTCTCTATATTCCTGTGTATATAACTACATATCACCCCCTGTCTGTCTCTCTGCCTCTTCCTCTCTCTATGTTCCTGTGTATATAACTACATATCACCCCCTGTCTGTCTCTCTGCCTCTCCCTCTCTCTATGTTCCTGTGTATATAACTACATATCACCCCCTGTGTCTCTCTCCCTCTCCCTCTCTATGTTCCTGTGTATATAACTACATATAACCCCCTGTCTGTCTCTCTGCCTCTCCCTCTCTCTATGTTCCTGTGTATATAACTACATATCACCCCTGTCTGTCTCTCTCCCTCTCTCTATGTTCCTGTGTATATAACTCCATATCCCCACTGTCTGTCTCTCTGCCTCTCCCTCTCTCTATGTTCCTGTGTATATAACTACATATCACCCCCTGTCTGTCTCTCTGCCTCTCCCTCTATCTATGTTCCTGTGTATATAACTACATATCACCACCTGTCTGTCTCTCTGCCTCTCCCTCTCTCTATGTTCCTGTGTATATAACTGAATATAACCCCTGTCTGTCTCTCTGCCTCTCTCTCTCTATGTTCCTGTGTATATAACTGGATATCACTCCCTGTATGTCTCTCTGCCTCTCCCTCTCTCTATGTTGCTGTGTATATATCTACATATCACCCCCTGTCTGTCTCTCTGCCTCTCCCTCTCTCTATGTTCCAGTGTATATAACTACATATAACCCCCTGTCTGTCTCTCTGCTTCTCCCTCTCTATGTACCTGTGTATATAGCTACATATCACCCCCTGTCTGTCTCTCTGCATCTCCCTCTCTCTATTTTCCTGTGTATATAACTACATATCACCCCTGTCTGTCTCTCTCCCTCTCTCTATGTTCCTGTGTATATACCTCCATATCACCAACTGTCTGTCTCTCTGCGTCTCCCTCTCTCTATGTTCCTGTGTATATAACTACATATCACCCCATCTGTCTGCCTCTCTGCCTCTCCCTCTCTATGTTCCTGTGTGTATAACTTCATATCACCCCTGTCTGTCTCTCTGTCTCTCCCTCTCTCTATGTTCCTGTGTATACAACTACATATCACCCACTGTCTGTCTCCCTGCCTCTCCCTCTCTATGTTCCTGTGTATATAACTACATATCACCCCTTGTCTGTCTCTCTGCCTCTCCCTCTCTCTATGTTCCTGTGTATATAACTACATATCACCCCTGTCTGTCTCTCTCCCTCTCTCTATGTTCCTGTGTATATAACTACATATCACCCCCTGTCTGTCTATCTGCCTCTCCCTCTCTATGTTCCTGTGTATATAACTACATATCACCCCCTGTCTGTCTCTCTGCCTCTCCCTCTCTATGTTCCTGTGTATATAACTACATATCACCCCCTTTCTGTCTCTCTGCCTCTCCCTCTCTCTATGTTCCTGTGTATATAACTACATATCACCCCCTTTCTGTCTCTCTGCCTCTCCCTCTCTCTGTGTTCCTGTGTATATAACTACATATCACCCCCTGTCTGTCTCTCTCCCTCTCCCTCTCTATGTTCCTGTGTATATAACTACATATCACCCACTGTCTGTCTCTGCCTCTCCCTCTCTATGTTCCTGTGTATATAACTACATATCACCCACTGTCTGTCTCTCTGCCTCTCCCTCTCTATGTTCCTGTGTATATAACTACATATCACCGCTGTCTGTCTCTCTGCCTCTCCCTCTCTCTATGTTCCTGTGTATATAACTACATATCACCCCCTGTATGTCTCTCTGCCTCTCCCTCTCTCCATGTTCCAGTGTATATGACTACATATCACCACCTGTCTGTCTCTCTGCCTCTTCCTCTCTCTATGTTCCTGTGTATATAACTACATATCACTCCCTGTCTGTCTCTCTGCCTCTCCCTCTCTCTATGTTCCTGTGTATATAACTACATATCACCCCCTGTCTGTCTCTCTGCCTCTCCCTCTCTATGTTCCTGTGTATATAACTACATATCACCCCGTTTCTGTCTCTCTGCCTCTCCCTCTCTCTATGTTCCTGTGTATATAACTACATATCACCCCCTGTCTGTCTCTCTGCCTCTCCCTCTCTCTATGTTCCTATGTATATAACTACATATCACCCACTGTCTGTCTCTGCCTCTCCCTCTCTATGTTCCTGTGTATATAACTACATATCACCCACTGTCTGTCTCTCTGCCTCTCCCTCTCTATGTTCCTGTGTATATAACTACATATCACCGCTGTCTGTCTCTCTGCCTCTCCCTCTCTCTATGTTCCTGTGTATATAACTACATATCACCCCCTGTATGTCTCTCTGCCTCTCCCTCTCTCCATGTTCCAGTGTATATGACTACATATCACCACCTGTCTGTCTCTCTGCCTCTTCCTCTCTCTATGTTCCTGTGTATATAACTACATATCACTCCCTGTCTGTCTCTCTGCCTCTCCCTCTCTCTATGTTCCTGTGTATATAACTACATATCACCCCCTGTCTGTCTCTCTGCCTCTCCCTCTCTATGTTCCTGTGTATATAACTACATATCACCCCGTTTCTGTCTCTCTGCCTCTCCCTCTCTCTATGTTCCTGTGTATATAACTACATATCACCCCCTGTCTGTCTCTCTGCCTCTCCCTCTCTCTATGTTCCTATGTATATAACTACATATCACCCCCTGTCTGTCTCTCTGCCTCTCCCTCTCTATGTTCCTGTGTATATAACTACATATCACCCCCTGTCTGTCTCTCTGCCTCTCCCTCTCTATGTTCCTGTGTATATAACTACATATCACCCCCTGTCTGTCTCTCTGCCTCTCCCTCTCTCTATGTTCCTGTGTATATAACTACATATCACCCCCTGTCTGTCTCTCTGCCTCTCCCTCTCTCTATGTTCCTGTGTATATAACTACATATCACCTCCTGTCTGTCTCTCTACCTCTCCCTCTCTATGTTCCTGTGTATATGACTGTCTACATATCATCCACTGTCTGTCTGTCTGCCTCTCCCTCTCTCTATGTTCCTATGTATATAACTACATATCACCCCCTGTTTGTCTCTCTGCCTCTCCCTCTCTATGTACCTGTGTATATAACTGCATATCACCCCCTGTCTGTCTCTCTGCCTCTCCCTCTCTATGTTCCTGTGTATATAACTGCATATCACCCACTATCTCTCTATGTTCCTGTGTATATAACTACATATCACCCCGTCTGTCTCTCTGCCTCTCCCTCTCTATATTCCTGTGTATATAACTACATATCACCCCATGTCTGTCTCTCTGCCTCTTCCTCTCTCTATGTTCCTGTGTATATAACTACACATCACCCCCTGTCTGTCTCTCTGCCTCTCCCTCTCTATATTCCTGTGTATATAACTACATATCACCCCCTGTCTGTCTCTCTGCCTCTCCCTCTCTCTATGTTCCTGTGTATATAACTACATATCATCCCCTGTCTGTCTCTCTGCCTCTCCCTCTCTATATTCCTGTGTATATAACTACATATCACCCCCTGTCTGTCTCTCTGCCTCTTCCTCTCTCTATGTTCCTGTGTATATAACTACATATCACCCCCTGTCTGTCTCTCTGTCTCTCCCTCTCTCTATATTCCTGTGTATATAACTACATATCACCCCCTGTCTGTCTCTCTGCCTCTCCCTCTCTCTATGTTCCTGTGTATATAACTACATATCACTCACTGTCTGTCTCTCCCTCTCTCTATATTCCTGTGTATATAACTACATATCACCCCCTGTCTGTCTCTGTCCCTCTCTCTATGTTCCTGTGTATATACCTACATATCACCCCCTGTCTGTCTCTCTGCCTCTCCCTCTCTATGTTCCTGTGTATATAACTCCATATCCCCACTGTCTGTCTCTCTGCCTCTCCCTCTCTCTATGTTCCTGTATATATAACCACATATCACCCCCTGTCTGTCTCTCTGCCTCTCCCTCTATCTATGTTCCTGTGTATATAACTACATATCACCACCTGTCTGTCTCTCTGCCTCTCCCTCTCTCTATGTTCCTGTGTATATAACTGAATATAACCCCTGTCTGTCTCTCTGCCTCTCTCTCTCTATGTTCCTGTGTATATATCTACATATCACCCCCTGTCTGTCTCTCTGCCTCTCCCTCTCTCTATGTTCCTGTGTGTATATCTACATATCACCCCCTGTCTGTCTCTCTGCCTCTCTCTCTCTATGTTCCTGTGTATATATCTACATATCACCCCCTGTCTGTCTCTCTGCCTCTCCCTCTCTCTATGTTCCTGTGTATATATCTACATATCACCCCCTGTCTGTCTCTCTGCCTCTCCCTCTCTCTATGTTCCTGTGTATATAACTGGATATCACCCCCTGTATGTCTTTCTGCCTCTCCTTCTCTCTATGATGCTGTGTATATATCTACATATCACCCCCTGTCTGTCTCTCTGCCTCTCCCTCTCTCTATGTTCCAGTGTATATAACTAAATATAACCCCCTGTCAGTCTCTCTGCTTCTCCCTCTCTATGTACCTGTGTATATAGCTACATATCACCCCCTGTCTGTCTCTCTGCCTCTCCCTCTCTCTATGTTCCTGTGTATATAACTACATATCACCCCTGTCTGTCTCTCTCCCTCTCTCTATGTTCCTGTGTATATACCTACATATCACCAACTGTCTGTCTCTCTACCTCTCCCTCTCTCTATGTTCCTGTGTATATAACTACATATCACCCCATCTGTCTGTCTCTCTGCCTCTCCCTCTCTCTATGTTCCTATGTATTTAACTACATATCACCTCTAGTCTGTCTCTCTGCCTCTCCCTCTCTCTATGTTCCTGTGTATATAACTACATATCACCCCTGTCTGTCTCTCTCCCTCTCTCTATGTTCCTGTGTATATAACTACATATAACCAACTGTCTGTCTCTCTGCCTCTCCCTCTCTCTATGTTCCTGTGTATATAGCTACATATCACCCCCTGTCTGTCTCTCTGCCTCTCCCTCTCTCTATGTTCCTGTGTATATAACTACATATCACCCCTGTCTGTCTCTCTCCCTCTCTCTATGTTCCTGTGTATATACCTACATATCACCAACTGTCTGTCTCTCTACCTCTCCCTCTCTCTATGTTCCTGTGTATATAACTACATATCACCCCATCTGTCTGTCTCTCTGCCTCTCCCTCTCTCTATGTTCCTATCTATTTAACTACATATCACCCCTAGTCTGTCTCTCTGCCTCTCCCTCTCTCTATGTTCCTGTGTATATAACTACATATCACCCCTGTCTGTCTCTCTCCCTCTCTCTATGTTCCTGTGTATATAACTACATATAACCAACTGTCTGTCTCTCTACCTCTCCCTCTCTATGTTCCTGTGTGTATAACTTCATATCACCCACTGTCTATCTCTCTGCCTCTCCCTCTCTCTATGTTCCTGTGTATATAACTACATATCACCCCCTGTCTTTCTCTCTGCCTCTCCCTCTCTATGTTCCTGTGTGTTTAACTTCATATCACCCCTGTCTGTCTCTCTGCCTTTCCCTCTCTCTATGTTCCTGTGTATACAACTACATATCACCCACTGTCTGTCTCTCTGCCTCTCTATGTACCTGTGTATATAACTACATATCACCCACTGTCTGTCTCTCTGCCTCTCCCTCTCTCTATGTTCCTGTGTATATAACTACATATCACCCCCTGTCTGTCTCTCTGCCTCTCCCTCTCTCCATGTTCCTGTGTATATAACTACATATCACCACCTGTCTGTCTCTCTGCCTCTTCCTCTCTCTATGTTCCTGTGTATATAACTACATATCACTCCCTGTCTGTCTCTCTGCCTCTCCCTCTCTCTATGTTCCTGTGTATATAACTACATATCACCCCCTTTCTGTCTCTCTGCCTCTCCCTCTCTCTATGTTCCTGTGTATATAACTACATATCACCCCCTGTCTGTCTCTCTGCATCTCCCTCTCTCCATGTTCCTGTGTATATAACTACATATCACCCCCTGTCTGTCTCTCTGCCTCTTCCTCTCTATATGTTCCTGTGTATATAACTACATATCACCCCTTGTCTGTCTCTATGCCTCTCCCTCTCTCTATGTTCCTGTGTATATAACTACATATCACCCCTGTCTGTCTCTCTCCCTCTCTCTATGTTCCTGTGTATATATCTACATATCACCCCCTGTCTGTCTCTCTGCCTCTCCCTCTCTATGTTCCTGTGTGTATAACTACATATAACCAACTGTCTGTCTCTCTGCCTCTCCCTCCCTCTATGTTCCTGTGTATATAACTACATATCACACCCTGTCTGTCTCTCTGCCTCTCACTCTCTATGTTCCTGTGTGTATAACTTCATATCACCCCCTGTCTGTCTCTCTGCCTCTCCCTCTCTCTATGTTCCTGTGTATATAACTACATATCACCCCCTGTCTGTCTCTCTGCCTCTCCCTCTATCTATGTTCCTGTGTATATAACTACATATCACCCCCTGTCTGTCTCTCTGCCTCTCTCTCTCTATGTTCCTGTGTATATAACTGGATATCACCCCCTGTATGTCTCTCTGCCTCTCCCTCTCTCTATGTTGCTGTGTATATATCTACATATCACCCCCTGTCTGTCTCTCTGCCTCTCCCTCTCTCTATGTTCCAGTGTATATAACTACATATAACCCCCTGTCTGTCTCTCTGCTTCTCCCTCTCTATGTACCGGTGTATATGGCTACATATCACCCCCTGTCTGTCTCTCTGCCTCTCCCTCTCTCTATGTTCCTGTGTATATAACTACATATCACCCCTGTCTGTCTCTCTCCCTCTCTCTATGTTCCAGTGTATATACCTCCATATCACCAACTGTCTGTCTCTCTGCCTCTCCCTCTCTCTATGTTCCTGTGTATATAACTACATATCACCCCATCTGTCTGTCTCTCTGCCTCTCCATCTCTCTATGTTCCTGTGTATATAACTACATATCACCCACTGTCTGTCTCTCTGCCTCTCCTCTCTCTATGTTCCTGTGTATATAACTACATATCACCCACTGTCTGTCTCTCTGCCTCTCCCTCTCTCTATGTTCCTGTATATATAACTACATATCACCCCCTGTCTGTCTATCTCCCTCTCCCTCTCCATATTCCTGTGTATATAACTACATATCACCCCCTGTCTGTCTCTCTCCCTCTCCCTCTCTATGTTCCTGTGTATATAACTACATATCACCCATTGTCTGTCTCTCTGCCTCTCCCTCTCTCTATGTCCCTGTGTATATAACTACATATCACCCCTGTCTGTCTCTCTCCCTCTCTCTATGTTCCTGTGTATATAACTACATATAACCAACTGTCTGTCTCTGCCTCTCCCTCTCTCTATGTTCCTGTGTATATAACTACATATCACACCCTGTCTGCCTCTCTGCCTCTCCCTCTCTATGTTCCTGTGTCTATAACTTCATATCACCCCTGTCTGTCTCTCTGTCTCTCCCTCTCTCTATGTTCCTGTGTATACAACTACATATCACCCACTGTCTGTCTCCCTGCCTCTCCCTCTCTATGTTCCTGTGTATATAACTACATATCACCCCTTGTCTGTCTCTCTGCCTCTCCCTCTCTCTATGTTCCTGTGTATATAACTACATATCACCCCTGTCTGTCTCTCTCCCTCTCTCTATGTTCCTGTGTATATAACTACATATCACCCACTGTCTGTCTCTCTGCCTCTCCCTCTCTATGTTCCTGTGTATATAACTACATATCACCACTGTCTGTCTCTCTGCCTCTCCCTCTCTCTATGTTCCTGTGTATATAACTACATATAACCAACTGTCTTTCTCTCTGCCTCTCCCTCTCTCTATGTTCCTGTGTATATAACTACATATCACCCCCTGTCTGTCTCTCTGCCTCTCCCTCTCTATGTTCCTGTGTATATAACTACATATCACCCCCTTTCTGTCTCTCTGCCTCTCCCTCTCTCTATGTGCCTGTGTATATACCTACATATCACCCCTGTCTGTCTCTCTGCCTCTCCCTCTCTCTATGTTCCTGTGTATATAACTACATATCACCCCCTTTCTGTCTCTCTGCCTCTCCCTCTCTCTGTGTTCCTGTGTATATAACTACATATCACCCCCTGTCTGTCTCTCTCCCTCTCCCTCTCTATGTTCCTGTGTATATAACTACATATCACCCACTGTCTGTCTCTGCCTCTCCCTCTCTATGTTCCTGTGTATATAACTACATATCACCCACTGTCTGTCTCTCTGCCTCTCCCTCTCTATGTTCCTGTGTATATAACTACATATCACCGCTGTCTGTCTCTCTGCCTCTCCCTCTCTCTATGTTCCTGTGTATATAACTACATATCACCCCCTGTATGTCTCTCTGCCTCTCCCTCTCTCCATGTTCCATTGTATATGACTACATATCACCACCTGTCTGTCTCTCTGCCTCTCCCTCTCTCTATGTTCCTGTGTATATGACTACATATCACCCCCTGTCTGTCTCTCTGCCTCTCCCTCTCTATGTTCCTGTGTATATAACTACATATCACCCCCTTTCTGTCTCTCTGCCTCTCCCTCTCTCTATGTTCCTGTGTATATAACTACATATCCCCCCCTTGTCTGTCTCTCTGCCTCTCCCTCTCTCCATGTTCCTGTGTATATAACTACATATCACCCCCTGTCTGTCTCTCTGCCTCTTCCTCTCTATATGTTCCTGTGTATATAACTACATATCACTCCATGTCTGTCTCTCTGCCTCTCCCTCTCTCTATGTTCCTGTGTATATACCTACATTTCACCCCCTGTCTGTCTCTCTGCCTCTCCCTCTCTCCATGTTCCTGTGTATATAACTACATATCACCCACTGTCTGTCTCTCTCCCTCTCCCTCTCTATATTCCTGTGTATATAACTACATATCACCCCCTTTCTGTCTCTCTGCCTCTCCCTCTCTATGTTCCTGTGTATATAGCTACATATCACACCCTGTCTGTCTCTCTGCCTCTCCCTCTCTATGTTCCTGTGTGTATAACTTCATATCACCCCTGTCTGTCTGTCTGCCTCTCCCTCTCTCTATGTTCCTATGTATATAACTACATATCACCCCCTGTCTGTCTCTCTGCCTCTCCCTCTCTATGTTCCTGTGTATATAACTACATGTCACCCCCTGTCTGTCTCTCTGCCTCTCCCTCTCTATGTTCCTGTGTATATAACTACATATCACCCCCTGTCTGTCTCTCTGCCTCTCCCTCTCTCTATGTTCCTGTGTATATAACTACATATCACCCCCTGTCTGTCTCTGCCTCTCCCTCTCTCTATGTTCCTGTGTATATAACTACATATCACCTCCTGTCTGTCTCTCTACCTCTCCCTCTCTATGTTCCTGTGTATATGACTGTCTACATATCATCCACTGTCTGTCTGCCTCTCCCTCTCTCTATGTTCCTATGTATATAACTACATATCACCCCCTGTTTGTCTCTCTGCCTTTCCCTCTCTATGTACCTGTGTATATAACTGCATATCACCCCCTGTCTGTCTCTCTGCCTCTCCCTCTCTATGTTCCTGTGTATATAACTGCATATCACCCACTATCTCTCTATGTTCCTGTGTATATAACTACATATCACCCCCTGTCTGTCTCTCTGCCTCTCCCTCTCTATATTCCTGTGTATATAACTACATATCACCCCATGTCTGTCTCTCTGCCTCTTCCTCTCTCTATGTTCCTGTGTATATAACTACATATCACCCCCTGTCTGTCTCTCTGCCTCTCCCTCTCTATATTCCTGTGTATATAACTACATATCACCCCCTGTCTGTCTCTCTGCCTCTCCCTCTCTCTATGTTCCTGTGTATATAACTACATATCACCCCCTGTCTGTCTCTCTGCCTCTCCCTCTCTATATTCCTGTGTATATAACTACATATCACCCCCTGTCTGTCTCTCTGCCTCTTCCTCTCTCTATGTTCCTGTGTATATAACTACATATCACCCCCTGTCTGTCTCTCTGTCTCTCCCTCTCTCTATATTCCTGTGTATATAACTACATATCACCCCCTGTCTGTCTC
Source organism: Taudactylus pleione (assembly GCA_031769625.1). Lineage (NCBI taxonomy): Eukaryota > Metazoa > Chordata > Amphibia > Anura > Myobatrachidae > Taudactylus > Taudactylus pleione. The sequence goes on along the minus strand of JAUIMM010000460.1, from coordinate 616,762 downwards.
TCTGCCTCTCCCTCTCTCTATGTTCCTGTGTATATAACTACATATCACTCACTGTCTGTCTCTCTGTCTCTCCCTCTCTCTATATTCCTGTGTATATAACTACATATCACCCCCTGTCTATCTCTATCCCTCTCTCTATGTTCCTGTGTATATACCTACATATCACCCCCTGTCTGTCTCTCTGCCTCTCCCTCTCTATGTTCCTGTGTATATAACTACATATCACCCCCTGTCTGTCTCTCTGCCTCTCCCTCTATGTTCCTGTGTATATAACTACATATCACCCCTGTCTGTCTCTCTGCCTCTCCCTCTCTCTATGTTCCTGTGTATATAACTACATATCACTCACTGTCTGTCTCTCTGTCTCTCCCTCTCTCTATATTCCTGTGTATATAACTACATATCACCCCCTGTCTATCTCTATCCCTCTCTCTATGTTCCTGTGTATATACCTACATATCACCCCCTGTCTGTCTCTCTGCCTCTCCCTCTCTATGTACCTGTGTATATAACTACATATCACCCCCTGTCTGTCTCTCTGCCTCTCCCTCTCTCTATGTTCCAGTGTATATAACTAAATATAACCCCCTGTCAGTCTCTCTGCTTCTCCCTCTCTATGTACCTGTGTATATAGCTACATATCACCCCCTGTCTGTCTCTCTGCCTCTCCCTCTCTCTATGTTCCTGTGTATATAACTACATATCACCCCTGTCTGTCTCTCTCCCTCTCTCTATGTTCCTGTGTATATACCTACATATCACCAACTGTCTGTCTCTCTACCTCTCCCTCTCTCTATGTTCCTGTGTATATAACTACATATCACCCCATCTGTCTGTCTCTCTGCCTCTCCCTCTCTCTATGTTCCTATGTATTTAACTACATATCACCCCTAGTCTGTCTCTCTGCCTCTCCCTCTCTCTATGTTCCTGTGTATATAACTACATATCACCCCTGTCTGTCTCTCTCCCTCTCTCTATGTTCCTGTGTATATAACTACATATAACCAACTGTCTGTCTCTCTGCCTCTCCCTCTCTCTATGTTCCTGTGTATATAACTACATATCACACCCTGTCTGTCTCTCTGCCTCTCCCTCTCTATGTTCCTGTGTGTATAACTTCATATCACCCCTGTCTGTCTCTCTGTCTCTCCCTCTCTCTATGTTCCTGTGTATACAACTACATATCACCCACTGTCTGTCTCTCTGCCTCTCCTTCTCTATGTTCCTGTGTATATAACTACATATCACCCCTTGTCTGTCTCTCTGCCTCTCCCTCTCTCTATGTTCCTGTGTATATAACTACATATCACCCCTGTCTGTCTCTCTCCCTCTCTCTATGTTCCTGTGTATATAACTACATATAACCAACTGTCTGTCTCTCTACCTCTCCCTCTCTATGTTCCTGTGTGTATAACTTCATATCACCCCTGTCTGTCTCTCTGTCTCTCCCTCTCTCTATGCTCCTGTGTATACAACTACATATCACCCACTGTCTGTCTCTCTGCCTCTCTATGTTCCTGTGTATATAACTACATATCACCCACTGTCTGTCTCTCTGCCTCTCCCTCTCTCTATGTTCCTGTGTATATAACTACATATCACCCCCTGTCTTTCTCTCTGCCTCTCCCTCTCTATGTTCCTGTGTGTTTAACTTCATATCACCCCTGTCTGTCTCTCTGCCTTTCCCTCTCTCTATGTTCCTGTGTATACAACTACATATCACCCACTGTCTGTCTCTCTGCCTCTCTATGTACCTGTGTATATAACTACATATCACCCACTGTCTGTCTCTCTGCCTCTCCCTCTCTCTATGTTCCTGTGTATATAACTACATATCACCCACTGTCTGTCTCTCTGCCTCTCCCTCTCTATGTTCCTGTGTATATAACTACATATCACCGCTGTCTGTCTCTCTGCCTCTCCCTCTCTCTATGTTCCTGTGTATATAACTACATATCACCCCCTGTCTGTCTCTCTGCCTCTCCCTCTCTCCATGTTCCTGTGTATATAACTACATATCACCAGCTGTCTGTCTCTCTGCCTCTTCCTCTCTCTATGTTCCTGTGTATATAACTACATATCACTCCCTGTCTGTCTCTCTGCCTCTCCCTCTCTCTTTGTTCCTGTGTATATAACTACATATCACCCCTGTCTGTCTCTCTCCCTCTCTCTATGTTCCTGTGTATATATCTACATATCACCCCCTGTCTGTCTCTCTGCCTCTCCCTCTCTATGTTCCTGTGTATATAACTACATATAACCAACTGTCTGTCTCTCTGCCTCTCCCTCTCTCTATGTTCCTGTGTATATAACTACATATCACACCCTGTCTGTCTCTCTGCCTCTCCCTCTCTATGTTCCTGTGTGTATAACTTCATATCACCCCTGTCTGTCTCTCCCTCTCTCTATGTTCCTGTGTATATAACTACATATCACTCCCTGTCTGTCTCTCTGCCTCTCCCTCTCTATGTTCCTGTGTATATAACTACATATCACCCCCTTTCTGTCTCTCTGCCTATCCCTCTCTCTATGTTCCTGTGTATATAACTACATATCACTCCCTGTCTGTCTCTCTGCCTCTCCCTCTCTCTATGTTCCTGTGTATATAACTACATATCACCCCCTGTCTGTCTCTCTGCCTCTCCCTCTCTATGTACCTGTGTATATAACTACATATCACCCCCTTTCTGTCTCTCTGCCTCTCCCTCTCTCTATGTTCCTGTGTATTTAACTACATATCACCCCCTTTCTGTCTCTCTGCCTCTCCCTCTCTCTATGTTCCTGTGTATATAACTACATATCACCCCCTGTCTGTCTCTCTGCCTCTCCCTCTCTCCATGTTCCTGTGTATATAACTACATATCACCCACTGTCTGTCTCTCTCCCTCTCCCTCTCTATATTCCTGTGTATATAACTACATATCACACCCTGTCTGTCTCTCTGCCTCTCCCTCTCTATGTTCCTGTGTATATAACTACATATCACCCCCTGTCTGTGTCTCTGCCTCTCCCTCTCTCTATGTTCCTGTGTATATAACTACATATCACCCCCTGTCTGTCTCTCTACCTCTCCCTCTCCATGTTCCTGTGTATATGACTGTCTACATATCATCCACTGTCTGTCTGTCTGCCTCTCCCTCTCTCTATGTTCCTATGTATATAACTACATATCACCCCCTGTCTGTCTCTCTGCCTCTCCCTCCCTATGTACCTGTGTATATAACTGCATATCACCCCCTGTCTGTCTCTCTGCCTCTCCCTCTCTTTGTTCCTGTGTATATAACTGCATATCACCCACTATCTCTCTATGTTCCTGTGTATATAACTACATATCACCCCCTGTCTGTCTCTCTGCCTCTCCCTCTCTATATTCCTGTGTATATAACTATATATCACCCCCTGTCTGTCTCTCTGCCTCTCCCTCTCTCTATGTTCCTGTGTATATAACTACATATCACCCCCTGTCTGTCTCTCTGCCTCTTCCTCTCTCTATGTTCCTGTGTATATAACTACATATCACCCCCTGTCTGTCTCTCTGCCTCTCCCCCTCTCTATGTTCCTGTGTATATAACTACATATCACCTCCTGTCTGTCTCTCTGTCTCTCGCTCTCTCTATATTCCTGTGTATATAACTACATATCACCCCCTGTCTGTCTCTCTGCCTCTCCCTCTCTCTATGTTCCTGTGTATATAACTACATATCACTCACTGTCTGTCTCTCTGTCTCTCCCTCTCTCTATATTCCTGTGTATATAACTACATATCGCCCCCTGTCTGTCTCTGTCCCTCTCTCTATGTTCCTGTGTATATACCTACATATCACCCCCTGTCTGTCTCTCTGCCTCTCCCTCTCTATGTTCCTGTGTATATAACTACATATCACCCCCTGTCTGTCTCTCTGCCTCTCCCTCTCTATGTTCCTGTATATATAACTACATATCACACCCTGTCTGTCTCTCTGCCTCTCTATGTACCTGTGTATATAACTACATATCACCCACTGTCTGTCTCTCTGCCTCTCCCTCTCTCTATGTTCCTGTGTATATAACTACATATCACCCCCTGTCTGTCTCTCTGCCTCTCTCTCTCTCCATGTTCCTATGTATATAACTACATATCACCCCCTGTCTGTCTCTCTGCCTCTCTATGTTCCTGTGTATATAACTACATATCACCGCTGTCTGTCTCTCTGCCTCTCCCTCTCTCTATGTTCCTGTGTATATAACTACATATCACCCCCTGTCTGTCTCTCTGCCTCTCCCTCTCTCTATGTTCCTGTGTATATAACTACATATCACCCCCTGTCTGTCTCTCTGCCTCTCTCTCTCTCCATGTTCCTGTGTATATAACTACATATCACCCCCTGTCTGTCTCTCTGCCTCTCCCTCGCTCTATGTTCCTGTGTATATAACTGAATATAACCCCTGTCTGTCTCTCTCTATGTTCCTGTGTATATATCTACATATCACCCCCTGTCTGTCTCTCTGCCTCTCCCTCTCTCTATGTTCCTGTGTATATATCTACATATCACCCCCTGTCTGTCTCTCTGCCTCTCCCTCTCTCTATGTTCCTGTGTATATAACTGGATATCACCCCCTGTATGTCTCTCTGCCTCTCCCTCTCTATGTTCCTGTGTATATAACTACATATCACCCCTGTCTGTCTCTCTGCCTCTCCCTCTCTCTATGTTCCTGTGTATTTAACTACATATCACCCCCTGTCTGTCTCTCTGCCTCTCCCTCTCTCTATGTTCCTGTGTATATAACTTCATATCACCCCTGTCTGTCTCTCTGTCTCTCCCTCTCTATGTTCCTGTGTATATAACTACATATCACCCCCTGTCTGTCTCTCTGCCTCTCCCTCTCTCTATGTTCCTGTGTATAGCTACATGTCACCTATTGTCTGTCTCTGTAACGATCTGTCTCTATACCTCTCCCTCTCTCTGTTCCTGTGTATATGACTCTCTCATTCTCTGTAAGTATGTCTCTCTCCCTCCCTCTCTATGTTCCTGTGTATATGACTGTCTACATATCATCCACTGTCTGTCTGCCTCTCCCTCTCTCTATGTTCCTATTTATATAACTACATATTACCCCCTGTCTGTCTCTCTGCCTCTCCCTCTCTATGTACCTGTGTATATAACTGCATATCACCCCCTGTCTGTCTCTCTGACTCTCCCTCTCTATATTCCTGTGTATATAACTACATATCACCCCCTGTCTGTCTCTCTGCCTCTTCCTCTCTCTATGTTCCTGTGTATATAACTGCATATCACCCGCTGTCTGTCTCTCTGCCTCTCCCTCTCTATCTTCCTGTGTATATAACTACATATCACCACCTGTCTGTCTCTCTGCCTCTCCCTCTCTATATTCCTGTGTATATAACTACATATCACCCCCTGTCTGTCTCTCTGCCTCTCCCTCTCTCTATATTCCTGTGTATATAACTACATATCACCCCCTGTCTGTCTCTCTGCCTCTTCCTCTCTCTATGTTCCTGTGTATATAACTACATATCACCCCCTGTCTGTCTCTCTGCCTCTCCCTCTCTCTATGTTCCTGTGTATATAACTACATATCACACCTGTCTGTCTCTCTCCCTCTCTCTATGTTCCTGTGTATATAACTCCATATCCCCACTGTCTGTCTCTCTGCCTCTCCCTCTCTCTATGTTCCTGTATATATAACCACATATCACCCCCTGTCTGTCTCTCTGCCTATCCCTCTCTCTATGTTCCTCTGTATATAACTACATATCACCCCCTGTCTGTCTCTCTGCCTCTCCCTCTATCTATGTTCCTGTGTATATAACTACATATCACCACCTGTCTGTCTCTCTGCCTCTCCCTCGCTCTATGTTCCTGTGTATATAACTGAATATAACCCCTGTCTGTCTCTCTGCCTCTCTCTCTCTATGTTCCTGTGTATATATCTACATATCACCCCCTGTCTGTCTCTCTGCCTCTCCCTCTCTCTATGTTCCTGTGTATATATCTACATATCACCCCCTGTCTGTCTCTCTGCCTCTCCCTCTCTCTGTTCCTGTGTATATAACTGGATATCACCCCCTGTATGTCTCTCTGCCTCTCCCTCTCTCTATGTTCCAGTGTATCTAACTACATTTAACCCCCTGTCTGTCTCTCTGCTTCTCCCTCTCTATGTACCTGTGTATATAACTACATATCACCCCCTGTCTGTCTCTCTGCCTCTCCCTCTCTCTATGTTCCTGTGTATATAACTACATATCACCAACTGTCTGTCTCTCTGCCTCTCCCTCTCTCTATGTTCCTGTGTATATAACTACATATCACCCCATCTGTCTCTCTGCCTCTCCCTCTCTATGTTCCTGTGTGTATAACTTCATATCACCCCTGTCTGTCTCTCTGTCTCTCCCTCTCTCTATGTTCCTGTGTATACAACTACATATGACACACTGTCTGTCTCTCTGCCTCTCCCTCTCTATGTTCCTGTGTATATAACTACATATCACCCCTTGTCTGTCTCTCTGCCTCTCCCTCTCTCTATGTTCCTGTGTATATAACTACATATCACCCCTGTCTGTCTCTCTCCCTCTCTCTATGTTCCTGTGTATATAACTACATATAACCAACTGTCTGTCTCTCTGCCTCTCCCTCTCTATGTTCCTGTGTGTATAACTTCATATCACCCCTGTCTGTCTCTCTGTCTCTCCCTCTCTCTATGTTCCTGTGTATACAACTACATATCACCCACTGTCTGTCTCTCTGCCTCTCTATGTTCCTGTGTATATAACTACATATCACCCACTGTCTGTCTCTCTGCCTCTCCCTCTCTCTATGTTCCTGTGTATATATAACTACATATCACCCCCTGTCTTTCTCTCTCCCTCTCCCTCTCTATGTTCCTTTGTATATAACTACATATCACCCCCTGTCTTTCTCTCTCCCTCTCCCTCTCTATGTTCCTGTGTATATAACTACATATCACCCCTTGTCTGTCTCTCTGCCTCTCCCTCTCTCTGTTCCTGTGTATATAACTGGATATCACTCCCTGTCTGTCTCTCTGCCTCTCCCTCTCTCTATGTTCCTGTGTATATAACAACATATCACCCCTGTCTGTCTCTCTCCCTCTCTCTATGTTCCTGTGTATATAACTACATATAACCAACTGTCTGTCTCTCTGCCTCTCCCTCTCTCTATGTTCCTGTGTATATAACTACATATCACACCCTGTCTGTCTCTCTGCCTCTCTATGTACCTGTGTATATAACTACATATCACCGCTGTCTGTCTCTCTGCCTCTCCCTCTCTCTATGTTCCTGTGTATATAACTACATATCACCCCCTGTCTGTCTCTCTGCCTCTCTCTCTCTCCATGTTCCTGTGTATATAACTACATATCACCGCTGTGTGTCTCTCTGCCTCTCCCTCTCTCTATGTTCCTGTGTATATAACTACATATCACCCCCTGTCTGTCTCTCTGCCTCTCTCTCTCTCCATGTTCCTGTGTATATAACTACATATCACCCCCTGTCTGTCTCTCTGCCTCTCCCTCTATCTATGTTCCTGTGTATATAACTACATATCACCACCTGTCTGTCTCTCTGCCTCCTCCTCGCTCTATGTTCCTGTGTATATAACTGAATATAACCCCTGTCTGTCTCTCTGCCTCTCTCTCTCTATGTTCCTGTGTATATATCTACATATCACCCCCTGTCTGTCTCTCTGCCTCTCCCTCTCTATGTACCTGTGTATATAGCTTCATATCACCCCCTGTCTGTCTCTCTGCCTCTCCCTCTCTCTATGTTCCTGTGTATATACCTACATATCACCAACTGTCTGTCTCTCTGCCTCTCCCTCTCTCTATGTTCCTGTGTATATAACTACATATCACCCCATCTGTCTCTCTGCCTCTCCCTCTCTATGTTCCTGTGTGTATAACTTCATATCACCCCTGTCTGTCTCTCTGTCTCTCCCTCTCTCTATGTTCCTGTGTATACAACTACATATGACCCACTGTCTGTCTCTCTGCCTCTCCCTCCCTATGTTCCTGTGTGTATAACCTCATATCACCCCTGTCTGTCTCTCTGTCTCTCCCTCTCTCTATGTTCCTGTGTATACAACTACATATCACCCACTGTCTGTCTCTCTGCCTCTCTATGTTCCTGTGTATATAACTACATATCACCCACTGTCTGTCTCTCTGCCTCTCCCTCTCTCTATGTTCCTGTGTATATAACTACATATCACCCACTGTCTGTCTCTCTGCCTCTCCCTCTCTCTATGTTCCTGTGTATATAACTACATATCAACCCCTGTCTTTCTCTCTGCCTCTCCCTCTCTCTATGTTCCTTTGTATATAACTACATATCACCCCCTGTCTGTCTCTCTGCCTCTCCCTCTCTCTATGTACCTGTGTATATAACTACATATCACCCCCTGTCTGTCTCTCTGCCTCTCCCTCTCTCTATGTTCCTGTGTATATACCTACATATCACCCCCTGTCTGTCTCTCTCCCTCTTCCTCTCTATGTTCCTGTGTATATAACTACATATCACCCCCTGTCTGTCTCTCTGCCTCTCCCTCTCTCTATGTTCCTGTGTATAGCTACATGTCACCTATTGTCTGTCTCTGTAACGATCTGTCTCTATACCTCTCCCTCTCTCTGTTCCTGTGTATATGACTCTCTCATTCTCTGTAAGTATGTCTCTCTCCCTCTCCCTCTCTATGTTCCTGTGTATATAACTACATATCACCCCCTGTCTGTCTCTCTGCCTCTCCCTCTCTCTATGTTCCTGTGTATATAACTACATATCACCCCCTGTCTGTCTCTCTGCCTCTCCCTCTCTATGTTCCTGTGTATATAACTACATATCACCCCCTTTCTGTCTCTCTGCCTCTCCCTCTCTCTATGTTCCTGTGTATATAACTACATATCACCCCCTGTCTGTCTCTCTGCCTCTCCCTCTCTCCATGTTCCTGTGTATATAACTACATATCACCCCCTGTCTGTCTCTCTGCCTCTCCCTCTCTATGTTCCTGTGTGTATAACTTCATATCTGCCCTGTCTGTCTCTCTGTCTCTCCCTCTCTCTATGTTCCTGTGTATACAACTACATATCACCCACTGTCTGTCTCTCTGCCTCTCCCTCTCTCTATGTTCCTGTGTATATAACTACATATCACCCCCTGTCTGTCTCTCTGCCTCTCCCTCTCTCCATGTTCCTGTGTATATAACTACATATCACCCCCTGTCTGTCTCTCTGCCTCTTCCTCTCTTTATGTTCCTGTGTATATAACTACATATCACTCCATGTCTGTCTCTCTGCCTCTCCCTCTGTATGTTCCTGTGTATATAACTACATATCACCCACTGTCTGTCTCTCTGCCTCTCCCTCTCTATGTTCCTGTGTATATAACTACATATCACCCCCTGTCTGTCTCTCTGCCTCTCCCTCTCTATGTTCCTGTGTATATAACTACATATCACCCCTGTCTGTCTCTCTGCCTCTCACTCTCTCTATGTTCCTGTGTATATAACTACATATCACCCCTGTCTGTCTCTCTGCCCCTCCCTCTCTCTATGTTCCTGTGTATATAACTTCATATCACCCCTGTCTGTCTCTCTGTCTCTGCCTCTCTATGTTCCTGTGTATATAACTACATATCACCCACTGTCTGTCTCTCTACCTCTCTCTATGTTCCTGTGTATATAACTACATATCACACCCTGTCTGTCTCTCTGCCTCTCCCTCTCTATGTTCCTGTGTGTATAACTTCATATCTGCCCTGTCTGTCTCTCTGTCTCTCCCTCTCTCTAGGTTCCTGTGTATACAACTACATATCACCGACTGTCTGTCTCTCTGCCTCTCCCTCTCTATGTTCCTGTGTATATAACTACATATCACCGCTGTCTGTCTCTCTGACTCTCCATCTCTCTATGTTCCTGTATATATAACTACATATCACCCCCTGTCTGTCTCTCGGCCTTTCCCTCTCTCCATGTTCCTGTGTATATAACTACATATCACCACCTGTCTGTCTCTCTGCCTCTTCCTCTCTCTATGTTCCTGTGTATATAACTACATATCACTCCCTGTCTGTCTCTCTGCCTCTCCCTCTCTCTATGTTCCTGTGTATATAACTACATATCACCCCCTGTCTGTCTCTCTGCCTCTCCCTCTCTATGTTCCTGTGTATATAACTACATATCACCCCCTTTCTGTCTCTCTGCCTCTCCCTCTCTCTATGTTCCTGTGTATATAACTACATATCACCCCCTGTCTGTCTCTCTGCCTCTCCCTCTCTCCATGTTCCTGTGTATATAACTGAATATAACCCCTGTCTGTCTCTCTGCCTCTCTCTCTCTATGTTCCTGTGTATATATCTACATATCACCCCCTGTCTGTCTATCTGCCTCTCCCTCTCTCTATGTTCCTGTGTATATATCTACCTATCACCCCCTGTCTGTATCTCTGCCTCTCCCTCTCTCTATGTTCCTGTGTATATAACTGGATATCACCCCCTGTATGTCTCTCTGCCTCTCCCTCTCTCTATGTTGCTGTGTATATATCTACATATCACCCCCTGTCTGTCTCTCTGCCTCTCCCTCTCTCTATGTTCCAGTGTATATAACTACATATAACCCCCTGTCTGTCTCTCTGCTTCTCCCTCTCTATGTACCTGTGTATATAGCTACATATCACCCCCTGTCTGTCTCTCTGCCTCTCCATCTCTCTATGTTCCTGTGTATATAACTACATATCACCCCTGTCTGTCTCTCTCCCTCTCTCTATGTTCCTGTGTATATAACTACATATCACCAACTGTCTGTCTCTCTGCCTCTCCCTCTCTCTATGTTCCTGTGTATATAACTACATATCACCCCATCTGTCTCTCTGCCTCTCCCTCTCTATGTTCCTGTGTATATAACTACATATCACCCCCTGTCTGTCTCTCTGCCTCTCCCTCTCTCTATGTTCCTGTGTATATAACTACATATCACGCCTGTCTGTCTCTCTCCCTCTCTCTATGTTCCTGTGTATATAACTACATATCACCAACTGTCTGTCTCTCTGTCTCTCCCTCTCTCTATGTTCCTGTGTATACAACTACATATGACCCACTGTCTGTCTCTCTGCCTCTCCCTCTCTATGTTCCTGTGTATATAACTACATATCACCCCTTGTCTGTCTCTCTGCCTCTCCCTCTCTCTATGTTCCTGTGTATATAACTACATATCACCCCTGTCTGTCTATCTCCCTCTCTCTATGTTCCTGTGTATATAACTACATATAACCAAATGTCTGTCTCTCTGCCTCTCCCTCTCTCTATGTTCCTGTGTCTATAACTACATATCACACCCTGTCTGTCTCTCTGCCTCTCCCTCTCTATGTTCCTGTGTCTATAACTTCATATCACCCCTGTCTGTCTCTCTGTCTCTCCCTCTCTCTATGTTCCTCTGTATACAACTACATATCACCCACTGTCTGTCTCTCTGCCTCTCCCTCTCTCTATGTTCCTGTGTATATAACTACATATCACCCCCTGTCTTTCTCTCTCCCTCTCCCTCTCTATGTTCCTGTGTATATAACTACATATCACCCCCTGTCTTTCTCTCTCCCTCTCTATGTTCCTGTGTATATAACTACATATCACCCCTTGTCTGTCTCTCTGCCTCTCCCTCTCTCTATGTTCCTGTGTATATAACTACATATCACCCCTGTCTGTCTCTCTCCCTCTCTCTATGTTCCTGTGTATATAACTACATATAACCAACTGTCTGTCTCTCTGCCTCTCCCTCTCTCTATGTTCCTGTGTATATAACTACATATCACACCCTGTCTGTCTCTCTGCCTCTCTATGTACCTGTGTATATAACTACATATCACCCACTGTCTGTCTCTCTGCCTCTCCCTCTCTCTATGTTCCTGTGTATATAACTACATATCACCCCCTGTCTGTCTCTCTGCCTCTCTCTCTCTCCATGTTCCTGTGTATATAACTACATATCACCCCCTGTCTGTCTCTCTGCCTCTCTATGTTCCTGTGTATATAACTACATATCACCGCTGTCTGTCTCTCTGCCTCTCCCTCTCTCTATGTTCCTGTGTATATAACTACATATCACCCCCTGTCTGTCTCTCTGCCTCTCCCTCTCTCTATGTTCCTGTGTATATAACTACATATCACCCCCTGTCTGTCTCTCTGCCTCTCTCTCTCTCTCCATGTTCCTGTGTATATAACTACATATCACCCCCTGTCTGTCTCTCTGCCTCTCCCTCGCTCTATGTTCCTGTGTATATAACTGAATATAACCCCTGTCTGTCTCTCTCTATGTTCCTGTGTATATATCTACATATCACCCCCTGTCTGTCTCTCTGCCTCTCCCTCTCTCTATGTTCCTGTGTATATATCTACATATCACCCCCTGTCTGTCTCTCTGCCTCTCCCTCTCTCTATGTTCCTGTGTATATAACTGGATATCACCCCCTGTATGTCTCTCTGCCTCTCCCTCTCTATGTTCCTGTGTATATAACTACATATCACCCCTGTCTGTCTCTCTGCCTCTCCCTCTCTCTATGTTCCTGTGTATTTAACTACATATCACCCCCTGTCTGTCTCTCTGCCTCTCCCTCTCTCTATGTTCCTGTGTATATAACTTCATATCACCCCTGTCTGTCTCTCTGTCTCTCCCTCTCTATGTTCCTGTGTATATAACTACATATCACCCCCTGTCTGTCTCTCTGCCTCTCCCTCTCTCTATGTTCCTGTGTATAGCTACATGTAACCTATTGTCTGTCTCTGTAACGATCTGTCTCTATACCTCTCCCTCTCTCTGTTCCTGTGTATATGACTCTCTCATTCTCTGTAAGTATGTCTCTCTCCCTCCCTCTCTATGTTCCTGTGTATATGACTGTCTACATATCATCCACTGTCTGTCTGCCTCTCCCTCTCTCTATGTTCCTATTTATATAACTACATATTACCCCCTGTCTGTCTCTCTGCCTCTCCCTCTCTATGTACCTGTGTATATAACTGCATATCACCCCCTGTCTGTCTCTCTGACTCTCCCTCTCTATATTCCTGTGTATATAACTACATATCACCCCCTGTCTGTCTCTCTGCCTCTTCCTCTCTCTATGTTCCTGTGTATATAACTGCATATCACCCGCTGTCTGTCTCTCTGCCTCTCCCTCTCTATCTTCCTGTGTATATAACTACATATCACCACCTGTCTGTCTCTCTGCCTCTCCCTCTCTATATTCCTGTGTATATAACTACATATCACCCCCTGTCTGTCTCTCTGCCTCTCCCTCTCTCTATATTCCTGTGTATATAACTACATATCACCCCCTGTCTGTCTCTCTGCCTCTTCCTCTCTCTATGTTCCTGTGTATATAACTACATATCACCCCCTGTCTGTCTCTCTGCCTCTCCCTCTCTCTATGTTCCTGTGTATATAACTACATATCACACCTGTCTGTCTCTCTCCCTCTCTCTATGTTCCTGTGTATATAACTCCATATCCCCACTGTCTGTCTCTCTGCCTCTCCCTCTCTCTATGTTCCTGTATATATAACCACATATCACCCCCTGTCTGTCTCTCTGCCTATCCCTCTCTCTATGTTCCTGTGTATATAACTACATATCACCCCCTGTCTGTCTCTCTGCCTCTCCCTCTATCTATGTTCCTGTGTATATAACTACATATCACCACCTGTCTGTCTCTCTGCCTCTCCCTCTCTCTATGTTCCTGTGTATATAACTACATATCACCCCCTGTCTGTCTCTCTGCCTCTCCCTCTCTCCATGTTCCTGTGTATATAACTGAATATAACCCCTGTCTGTCTCTCTGCCTCTCTCTCTCTATGTTCCTGTGTATATATCTACATATCACCCCCTGTCTGTCTATCTGCCTCTCCCTCTCTCTATGTTCCTGTGTATATATCTACATATCACCCCCTGTCTGTATCTCTGCCTCTCCCTCTCTCTATGTTCCTGTGTATATAACTGGATATCACCCCCTGTATGTCTCTCTGCCTCTCCCTCTCTCTATGTTGCTGTGTATATATCTACATATCACCCCCTGTCTGTCTCTCTGCCTCTCCCTCTCTCTATGTTCCAGTGTATTTAACTACATATAACCCCCTGTCTGTCTCTCTGCTTCTCCCTCTCTATGTACCTGTGTATATAGCTACATATCACCCCCTGTCTGTCTCTCTGCCTCTCCATCTCTCTATGTTCCTGTGTATATAACTACATATCACCCCTGTCTGTCTCTCTCCCTCTCTCTATGTTCCTGTGTATATAACTACATATCACCAACTGTCTGTCTCTCTGCCTCTCCCTCTCTCTATGTTCCTGTGTATATAACTACATATCACCCCATCTGTCTCTCTGCCTCTCCCTCTCTATGTTCCTGTGTATATAACTACATATCACCCCCTGTCTGTCTCTCTGCCTCTCCCTCTCTCTATGTTCCTGTGTATATAACTACATATCACGCCTGTCTGTCTCTCTCCCTCTCTCTATGTTCCTGTGTATATAACTACATATCACCCCCTGTCTTTCTCTCTGCCTCTCCCTCTCTCTATGTTCCTTTGTATATAACTACATATCACCCCCTGTCTGTCTCTCTGCCTCTCCCTCTCTCTATGTACCTGTGTATATAACTACATATCACCCCCTGTCTGTCTCTCTGCCTCTCCCTCTCTCTATGTTCCTGTGTATATACCTACATATCACCCCCTGTCTGTCTCTCTCCCTCTTCCTCTCTATGTTCCTGTGTATATAACTACATATCACCCCCTGTCTGTCTCTCTGCCTCTCCCTCTCTCTATGTTTCTGTGTATAGCTACATGTCACCTATTGTCTGTCTCTGTAACGATCTGTCTCTATACCTCTCCCTCTCTCTGTTCCTGTGTATATGACTCTCTCATTCTCTGTAAGTATGTCTCTCTCCCTCTCCCTCTCTATGTTCCTGTGTATATAACTACATATCACCCCCTGTCTGTCTCTCTGCCTCTCCCTCTCTCTATGTTCCTGTGTATATAACTACATATCACCCCCTGTCTGTCTCTCTGCCTCTCCCTCTCTATGTTCCTGTGTATATAACTACATATCACCCCCTTTCTGTCTCTCTGCCTCTCCCTCTCTCTATGTTCCTGTGTATATAACTACATATCACCCCCTGTCTGTCTCTCTGCCTCTCCCTCTCTCCATGTTCCTGTGTATATAACTACATATCACCCCCTGTCTGTCTCTCTGCCTCTCCCTCTCTATGTTCCTGTGTGTATAACTTCATATCTGCCCTGTCTGTCTCTCTGTCTCTCCCTCTCTCTATGTTCCTGTGTATACAACTACATATCACCCACTGTCTGTCTCTCTGCCTCTCCCTCTCTCTATGTTCCTGTGTATATAACTACATATCACCCCCTGTCTGTCTCTCTGCCTCTCCCTCTCTCCATGTTCCTGTGTATATAACTACATATCACCCCCTGTCTGTCTCTCTGCCTCTTCCTCTCTTTATGTTCCTGTGTATATAACTACATATCACTCCATGTCTGTCTCTCTGCCTCTCCCTCTGTATGTTCCTGTGTATATAACTACATATCACCCACTGTCTGTCTCTCTGCCTCTCCCTCTCTATGTTCCTGTGTATATAACTACATATCACCCCCTGTCTGTCTCTCTGCCTCTCCCTCTCTATGTTCCTGTGTATATAACTACATATCACCCCTGTCTGTCTCTCTGCCTCTCACTCTCTCTATGTTCCTGTGTATATAACTACATATCACCCCTGTCTGTCTCTCTGCCCCTCCCTCTCTCTATGTTCCTGTGTATATAACTTCATATCACCCCTGTCTGTCTCTCTGTCTCTGCCTCTCTATGTTCCTGTGTATATAACTACATATCACCCACTGTCTGTCTCTCTACCTCTCTCTATGTTCCTGTGTATATAACTACATATCACCCCTGTCTGTCTCTCTCCCTCTCTCTATGTTCCTGTGTATATAACTACATATAACCAACTGTCTGTCTCTCTGCCTCTCCCTCTCTCTATGTTCCTGTGTATATAACTACATATCACACCCTGTCTGTCTCTCTGCCTCTCTATGTACCTGTGTATATAACTACATATCACCCACTGTCTGTCTCTCTGCCTCTCCCTCTCTCTATGTTCCTGTGTATATAACTACATATCACCCCCTGTCTGTCTCTCTGCCTCTCTCTCTCTCCATGTTCCTGTGTATATAACTACATATCACCCCCTGTCTGTCTCTCTGCCTCTCTATGTTCCTGTGTATATAACTACATATCACCGCTGTCTGTCTCTCTGCCTCTCCCTCTCTCTATGTTCCTGTGTATATAACTACATATCACCCCCTGTCTGTCTCTCTGCCTCTCCCTCTCTCTATGTTCCTGTGTATATAACTACATATCACCCCCTGTCTGTCTCTCTGCCTCTCTCTCTCTCTCCATGTTCCTGTGTATATAACTACATATCACCCCCTGTCTGTCTCTCTGCCTCTCCCTCGCTCTATGTTCCTGTGTATATAACTGAATATAACCCCTGTCTGTCTCTCTCTATGTTCCTGTGTATATATCTACATATCACCCCCTGTCTGTCTCTCTGCCTCTCCCTCTCTCTATGTTCCTGTGTATATATCTACATATCACCCCCTGTCTGTCTCTCTGCCTCTCCCTCTCTCTATGTTCCTGTGTATATAACTGGATATCACCCCCTGTATGTCTCTCTGCCTCTCCCTCTCTATGTTCCTGTGTATATAACTACATATCACCCCTGTCTGTCTCTCTGCCTCTCCCTCTCTCTATGTTCCTGTGTATTTAACTACATATCACCCCCTGTCTGTCTCTCTGCCTCTCCCTCTCTCTATGTTCCTGTGTATATAACTTCATATCACCCCTGTCTGTCTCTCTGTCTCTCCCTCTCTATGTTCCTGTGTATATAACTACATATCACCCCCTGTCTGTCTCTCTGCCTCTCCCTCTCTCTATGTTCCTGTGTATAGCTACATGTAACCTATTGTCTGTCTCTGTAACGATCTGTCTCTATACCTCTCCCTCTCTCTGTTCCTGTGTATATGACTCTCTCATTCTCTGTAAGTATGTCTCTCTCCCTCCCTCTCTATGTTCCTGTGTATATGACTGTCTACATATCATCCACTGTCTGTCTGCCTCTCCCTCTCTCTATGTTCCTATTTATATAACTACATATTACCCCCTGTCTGTCTCTCTGCCTCTCCCTCTCTATGTACCTGTGTATATAACTGCATATCACCCCCTGTCTGTCTCTCTGACTCTCCCTCTCTATATTCCTGTGTATATAACTACATATCACCCCCTGTCTGTCTCTCTGCCTCTTCCTCTCTCTATGTTCCTGTGTATATAACTGCATATCACCCGCTGTCTGTCTCTCTGCCTCTCCCTCTCTATCTTCCTGTGTATATAACTACATATCACCACCTGTCTGTCTCTCTGCCTCTCCCTCTCTATATTCCTGTGTATATAACTACATATCACCCCCTGTCTGTCTCTCTGCCTCTCCCTCTCTCTATATTCCTGTGTATATAACTACATATCACCCCCTGTCTGTCTCTCTGCCTCTTCCTCTCTCTATGTTCCTGTGTATATAACTACATATCACCCCCTGTCTGTCTCTCTGCCTCTCCCTCTCTCTATGTTCCTGTGTATATAACTACATATCACACCTGTCTGTCTCTCTCCCTCTCTCTATGTTCCTGTGTATATAACTCCATATCCCCACTGTCTGTCTCTCTGCCTCTCCCTCTCTCTATGTTCCTGTATATATAACCACATATCACCCCCTGTCTGTCTCTCTGCCTATCCCTCTCTCTATGTTCCTGTGTATATAACTACATATCACCCCCTGTCTGTCTCTCTGCCTCTCCCTCTATCTATGTTCCTGTGTATATAACTACATATCACCACCTGTCTGTCTCTCTGCCTCTCCCTCTCTCTATGTTCCTGTGTATATAACTACATATCACCCCCTGTCTGTCTCTCTGCCTCTCCCTCTCTCCATGTTCCTGTGTATATAACTGAATATAACCCCTGTCTGTCTCTCTGCCTCTCTCTCTCTATGTTCCTGTGTATATATCTACATATCACCCCCTGTCTGTCTATCTGCCTCTCCCTCTCTCTATGTTCCTGTGTATATATCTACATATCACCCCCTGTCTGTATCTCTGCCTCTCCCTCTCTCTATGTTCCTGTGTATATAACTGGATATCACCCCCTGTATGTCTCTCTGCCTCTCCCTCTCTCTATGTTGCTGTGTATATATCTACATATCACCCCCTGTCTGTCTCTCTGCCTCTCCCTCTCTCTATGTTCCAGTGTATTTAACTACATATAACCCCCTGTCTGTCTCTCTGCTTCTCCCTCTCTATGTACCTGTGTATATAGCTACATATCACCCCCTGTCTGTCTCTCTGCCTCTCCATCTCTCTATGTTCCTGTGTATATAACTACATATCACCCCTGTCTGTCTCTCTCCCTCTCTCTATGTTCCTGTGTATATAACTACATATCACCAACTGTCTGTCTCTCTGCCTCTCCCTCTCTCTATGTTCCTGTGTATATAACTACATATCACCCCATCTGTCTCTCTGCCTCTCCCTCTCTATGTTCCTGTGTATATAACTACATATCACCCCCTGTCTGTCTCTCTGCCTCTCCCTCTCTCTATGTTCCTGTGTATATAACTACATATCACGCCTGTCTGTCTCTCTCCCTCTCTCTATGTTCCTGTGTATATAACTACATATCACCCCCTGTCTTTCTCTCTGCCTCTCCCTCTCTCTATGTTCCTTTGTATATAACTACATATCACCCCCTGTCTGTCTCTCTGCCTCTCCCTCTCTCTATGTACCTGTGTATATAACTACATATCACCCCCTGTCTGTCTCTCTGCCTCTCCCTCTCTCTATGTTCCTGTGTATATACCTACATATCACCCCCTGTCTGTCTCTCTCCCTCTTCCTCTCTATGTTCCTGTGTATATAACTACATATCACCCCCTGTCTGTCTCTCTGCCTCTCCCTCTCTCTATGTTCCTGTGTATAGCTACATGTCACCTATTGTCTGTCTCTGTAACGATCTGTCTCTATACCTCTCCCTCTCTCTGTTCCTGTGTATATGACTCTCTCATTCTCTGTAAGTATGTCTCTCTCCCTCTCCCTCTCTATGTTCCTGTGTATATAACTACATATCACCCCCTGTCTGTCTCTCTGCCTCTCCCTCTCTCTATGTTCCTGTGTATATAACTACATATCACCCCCTGTCTGTCTCTCTGCCTCTCCCTCTCTATGTTCCTGTGTATATAACTACATATCACCCCCTTTCTGTCTCTCTGCCTCTCCCTCTCTCTATGTTCCTGTGTATATAACTACATATCACCCCCTGTCTGTCTCTCTGCCTCTCCCTCTCTCCATGTTCCTGTGTATATAACTACATATCACCCCCTGTCTGTCTCTCTGCCTCTCCCTCTCTATGTTCCTGTGTGTATAACTTCATATCTGCCCTGTCTGTCTCTCTGTCTCTCCCTCTCTCTATGTTCCTGTGTATACAACTACATATCACCCACTGTCTGTCTCTCTGCCTCTCCCTCTCTCTATGTTCCTGTGTATATAACTACATATCACCCCCTGTCTGTCTCTCTGCCTCTCCCTCTCTCCATGTTCCTGTGTATATAACTACATATCACCCCCTGTCTGTCTCTCTGCCTCTTCCTCTCTTTATGTTCCTGTGTATATAACTACATATCACTCCATGTCTGTCTCTCTGCCTCTCCCTCTGTATGTTCCTGTGTATATAACTACATATCACCCACTGTCTGTCTCTCTGCCTCTCCCTCTCTATGTTCCTGTGTATATAACTACATATCACCCCCTGTCTGTCTCTCTGCCTCTCCCTCTCTATGTTCCTGTGTATATAACTACATATCACCCCTGTCTGTCTCTCTGCCTCTCACTCTCTCTATGTTCCTGTGTATATAACTACATATCACCCCTGTCTGTCTCTCTGCCCCTCCCTCTCTCTATGTTCCTGTGTATATAACTTCATATCACCCCTGTCTGTCTCTCTGTCTCTGCCTCTCTATGTTCCTGTGTATATAACTACATATCACCCACTGTCTGTCTCTCTACCTCTCTCTATGTTCCTGTGTATATAACTACATATCACACCCTGTCTGTCTCTCTGCCTCTCCCTCTCTATGTTCCTGTGTGTATAACTTCATATCTGCCCTGTCTGTCTCTCTGTCTCTCCCTCTCTCTATGTTCCTGTGTATACAACTACATATCACCCACTGTCTGTCTCTCTGCCTCTCCCTCTCTCTATGTTCCTGTGTATATAACTACATATCACCCCCTGTCTGTCTCTCGGCCTTTCCCTCTCTCCATGTTCCTGTGTATATATCTACATATCACCACCTGTCTGTCTCTCTGCCTCTTCCTCTCTCTATGTTCCTGTGTATATAACTACATATCACTCCCTGTCTGTCTCTCTGCCTCTCCCTCTCTCTATGTTCCTGTGTATATAACTACATATCACCCCCTGTCTGTCTCTCTGCCTCTCCCTCTCTATGTTCCTGTGTATATAACTACATATCACCCCCTTTCTGTCTCTCTGCCTCTCCCTCTCTCTATGTTCCTGTGTATATAACTACATATCACCCCCTGTCTGTCTCTCTGCCTCTCCCTCTCTCCATGTTCCTGTGTATATAACTGAATATAACCCCTGTCTGTCTCTCTGCCTCTCTCTCTCTATGTTCCTGTGTATATATCTACATATCACCCCCTGTCTGTCTATCTGCCTCTCCCTCTCTCTATGTTCCTGTGTATATATCTACATATCACCCCCTGTCTGTATCTCTGCCTCTCCCTCTCTCTATGTTCCTGTGTATATAACTGGATATCACCCCCTGTATGTCTCTCTGCCTCTCCCTCTCTCTATGTTGCTGTGTATATATCTACATATCACCCCCTGTCTGTCTCTCTGCCTCTCCCTCTCTCTATGTTCCAGTGTATATAACTACATATAACCCCCTGTCTGTCTCTCTGCTTCTCCCTCTCTATGTACCTGTGTATATAGCTACATATCACCCCCTGTCTGTCTCTCTGCCTCTCCATCTCTCTATGTTCCTGTGTATATAACTACATATCACCCCTGTCTGTCTCTCTCCCTCTCTCTATGTTCCTGTGTATATAACTACATATCACCAACTGTCTGTCTCTCTGCCTCTCCCTCTCTCTATGTTCCTGTGTATATAACTACATATCACCCCATCTGTCTCTCTGCCTCTCCCTCTCTATGTTCCTGTGTATATAACTACATATCACCCCCTGTCTGTCTCTCTGCCTCTCCCTCTCTCTATGTTCCTGTGTATATAACTACATATCACGCCTGTCTGTCTCTCTCCCTCTCTCTATGTTCCTGTGTATATAACTACATATCACCAACTGTCTGTCTCTCTGTCTCTCCCTCTCTCTATGTTCCTGTGTATACAACTACATATGACCCACTGTCTGTCTCTCTGCCTCTCCCTCTCTATGTTCCTGTGTATATAACTACATATCACCCCTTGTCTGTCTCTCTGCCTCTCCCTCTCTCTATGTTCCTGTGTATATAACTACATATCACCCCTGTCTGTCTATCTCCCTCTCTCTATGTTCCTGTGTATATAACTACATATAACCAAATGTCTGTCTCTCTGCCTCTCCCTCTCTCTATGTTCCTGTGTCTATAACTACATATCACACCCTGTCTGTCTCTCTGCCTCTCCCTCTCTATGTTCCTGTGTCTATAACTTCATATCACCCCTGTCTGTCTCTCTGTCTCTCCCTCTCTCTATGTTCCTCTGTATACAACTACATATCACCCACTGTCTGTCTCTCTGCCTCTCCCTCTCTCTATGTTCCTGTGTATATAACTACATATCACC
The DNA here is from genome assembly GCA_031769625.1 of Taudactylus pleione. Taxonomy (NCBI): domain Eukaryota; kingdom Metazoa; phylum Chordata; class Amphibia; order Anura; family Myobatrachidae; genus Taudactylus; species Taudactylus pleione. The sequence continues at coordinate 594,794 of JAUIMM010000460.1, read as the reverse complement.
CCCTGTCTTTCTCTCTCCCTCTCCCTCTCTATGTTCCTGTGTATATAACTACATATCACCCCCTGTCTTTCTCTCTCCCTCTCTATGTTCCTGTGTATATAACTACATATCACCCCTTGTCTGTCTCTCTGCCTCTCCCTCTCTCTATGTTCCTGTGTATATAACTACATATCACCCCTGTCTGTCTCTCTCCCTCTCTCTATGTTCCTGTGTATATAACTACATATAACCAACTGTCTGTCTCTCTGCCTCTCCCTCTCTCTATGTTCCTGTGTATATAACTACATATCACACCCTGTCTGTCTCTCTGCCTCTCTATGTACCTGTGTATATAACTACATATCACCCACTGTCTGTCTCTCTGCCTCTCCCTCTCTCTATGTTCCTGTGTATATAACTACATATCACCCCCTGTCTGTCTCTCTGCCTCTCTCTCTCTCCATGTTCCTGTGTATATAACTACATATCACCCCCTGTCTGTCTCTCTGCCTCTCTATGTTCCTGTGTATATAACTACATATCACCCACTGTCTGTCTCTCTGCCTCTCCCTCTCTCTATGTTCCTGTGTATATAACTACATATCACCCCCTGTCTGTCTCTCTGCCTCTCTCTCTCTCCATGTTCCTGTGTATATAACTACATATCACCCCCTGTCTGTCTCTCTGCCTCTCTATGTTCCTGTGTATATAACTACATATCACCGCTGTCTGTCTCTCTGCCTCTCCCTCTCTCTATGTTCCTGTGTATATAACTACATATCACCCCCTGTCTGTCTCTCTGCCTCTCCCTCTCTCTATGTTCCTGTGTATATAACTACATATCACCCCCTGTCTGTCTCTCTGCCTCTCTCTCTCTCTCTCTCCATGTTCCTGTGTATATAACTACATATCACCCCCTGTCTGTCTCTCTGCCTCTCCCTCGCTCTATGTTCCTGTGTATATAACTGAATATAACCCCTGTCTGTCTCTCTCTATGTTCCTGTGTATATATCTACATATCACCCCCTGTCTGTCTCTCTGCCTCTCCCTCTCTCTATGTTCCTGTGTATATATCTACATATCACCCCCTGTCTGTCTCTCTGCCTCTCCCTCTCTCTATGTTCCTGTGTATATAACTGGATATCACCCCCTGTATGTCTCTCTGCCTCTCCCTCTCTATGTTCCTGTGTATATAACTACATATCACCCCTGTCTGTCTCTCTGCCTCTCCCTCTCTCTATGTTCCTGTGTATTTAACTACATATCACCCCCTGTCTGTCTCTCTGCCTCTCCCTCTCTCTATGTTCCTGTGTATATAACTTCATATCACCCCTGTCTGTCTCTCTGTCTCTCCCTCTCTATGTTCCTGTGTATATAACTACATATCACCCCCTGTCTGTCTCTCTGCCTCTCCCTCTCTCTATGTTCCTGTGTATAGCTACATGTCACCTATTGTCTGTCTCTGTAACGATCTGTCTCTATACCTCTCCCTCTCTCTGTTCCTGTGTATATGACTCTCTCATTCTCTGTAAGTATGTCTCTCTCCCTCCCTCTCTATGTTCCTGTGTATATGACTGTCTACATATCATCCACTGTCTGTCTGCCTCTCCCTCTCTCTATGTTCCTATTTATATAACTACATATTACCCCCTGTCTGTCTCTCTGCCTCTCCCTCTCTATGTACCTGTGTATATAACTGCATATCACCCCCTGTCTGTCTCTCTGACTCTCCCTCTCTATATTCCTGTGTATATAACTACATATCACCCCCTGTCTGTCTCTCTGCCTCTTCCTCTCTCTATGTTCCTGTGTATATAACTGCATATCACCCGCTGTCTGTCTCTCTGCCTCTCCCTCTCTATCTTCCTGTGTATATAACTACATATCACCACCTGTCTGTCTCTCTGCCTCTCCCTCTCTATATTCCTGTGTATATAACTACATATCACCCCCTGTCTGTCTCTCTGCCTCTCCCTCTCTCTATATTCCTGTGTATATAACTACATATCACCCCCTGTCTGTCTCTCTGCCTCTTCCTCTCTCTATGTTCCTGTGTATATAACTACATATCACCCCCTGTCTGTCTCTCTGCCTCTCCCTCTCTCTATGTTCCTGTGTATATAACTACATATCACACCTGTCTGTCTCTCTCCCTCTCTCTATGTTCCTGTGTATATAACTCCATATCCCCACTGTCTGTCTCTCTGCCTCTCCCTCTCTCTATGTTCCTGTATATATAACCACATATCACCCCCTGTCTGTCTCTCTGCCTATCCCTCTCTCTATGTTCCTGTGTATATAACTACATATCACCCCCTGTCTGTCTCTCTGCCTCTCCCTCTATCTATGTTCCTGTGTATATAACTACATATCACCACCTGTCTGTCTCTCTGCCTCTCCCTCTCTCTATGTTCCGGTGTATATAACTACATATCACCCCCTGTCTGTCTCTCTGCCTCTCCCTCTCTCCATGTTCCTGTGTATATAACTGAATATAACCCCTGTCTGTCTCTCTGCCTCTCTCTCTCTATGTTCCTGTGTATATATCTACATATCACCCCCTGTCTGTCTATCTGCCTCTCCCTCTCTCTATGTTCCTGTGTATATATCTACATATCACCCCCTGTCTGTATCTCTGCCTCTCCCTCTCTCTATGTTCCTGTGTATATAACTGGATATCACCCCCTGTATGTCTCTCTGCCTCTCCCTCTCTCTATGTTGCTGTGTATATATCTACATATCACCCCCTGTCTGTCTCTCTGCCTCTCCCTCTCTCTATGTTCCAGTGTATATAACTACATATAACCCCCTGTCTGTCTCTCTGCTTCTCCCTCTCTATGTACCTGTGTATATAGCTACATATCACCCCCTGTCTGTCTCTCTGCCTCTCCATCTCTCTATGTTCCTGTGTATATAACTACATATCACCCCTGTCTGTCTCTCTCCCTCTCTCTATGTTCCTGTGTATATAACTACATATCACCCCATCTGTCTCTCTGCCTCTCCCTCTCTATGTTCCTGTGTATATAACTACATATCACCCCCTGTCTGTCTCTCTGCCTCTCCCTCTCTCTATGTTCCTGTGTATATAACTACATATCACGCCTGTCTGTCTCTCTCCCTCTCTCTATGTTCCTGTGTATATAACTACATATCACCAACTGTCTGTCTCTCTGTCTCTCCCTCTCTCTATGTTCCTGTGTATACAACTACATATGACCCACTGTCTGTCTCTCTGCCTCTCCCTCTCTATGTTCCTGTGTATATAACTACATATCACCCCTTGTCTGTCTCTCTGCCTCTCCCTCTCTCTATGTTCCTGTGTATATAACTACATATCACCCCTGTCTGTCTATCTCCCTCTCTCTATGTTCCTGTGTATATAACTACATATAACCAAATGTCTGTCTCTCTGCCTCTCCCTCTCTCTATGTTCCTGTGTCTATAACTACATATCACACCCTGTCTGTCTCTCTGCCTCTCCCTCTCTATGTTCCTGTGTCTATAACTTCATATCACCCCTGTCTGTCTCTCTGTCTCTCCCTCTCTCTATGTTCCTCTGTATACAACTACATATCACCCACTGTCTGTCTCTCTGCCTCTCCCTCTCTCTATGTTCCTGTGTATATAACTACATATCACCCCCTGTCTTTCTCTCTCCCTCTCCCTCTCTATGTTCCTGTGTATATAACTACATATCACCCCCTGTCTTTCTCTCTCCCTCTCTATGTTCCTGTGTATATAACTACATATCACCCCTTGTCTGTCTCTCTGCCTCTCCCTCTCTCTATGTTCCTGTGTATATAACTACATATCACCCCTGTCTGTCTCTCTCCCTCTCTCTATGTTCCTGTGTATATAACTACATATAACCAACTGTCTGTCTCTCTGCCTCTCCCTCTCTCTATGTTCCTGTGTATATAACTACATATCACACCCTGTCTGTCTCTCTGCCTCTCTATGTACCTGTGTATATAACTACATATCACCCACTGTCTGTCTCTCTGCCTCTCCCTCTCTCTATGTTCCTGTGTATATAACTACATATCACCCCCTGTCTGTCTCTCTGCCTCTCTCTCTCTCCATGTTCCTGTGTATATAACTACATATCACCCCCTGTCTGTCTCTCTGCCTCTCTATGTTCCTGTGTATATAACTACATATCACCGCTGTCTGTCTCTCTGCCTCTCCCTCTCTCTATGTTCCTGTGTATATAACTACATATCACCCCCTGTCTGTCTCTCTGCCTCTCCCTCTCTCTATGTTCCTGTGTATATAACTACATATCACCCCCTGTCTGTCTCTCTGCCTCTCTCTCTCTCTCCATGTTCCTGTGTATATAACTACATATCACCCCCTGTCTGTCTCTCTGCCTCTCCCTCGCTCTATGTTCCTGTGTATATAACTGAATATAACCCCTGTCTGTCTCTCTCTATGTTCCTGTGTATATATCTACATATCACCCCCTGTCTGTCTCTCTGCCTCTCCCTCTCTCTATGTTCCTGTGTATATATCTACATATCACCCCCTGTCTGTCTCTCTGCCTCTCCCTCTCTCTATGTTCCTGTGTATATAACTGGATATCACCCCCTGTATGTCTCTCTGCCTCTCCCTCTCTATGTTCCTGTGTATATAACTACATATCACCCCTGTCTGTCTCTCTGCCTCTCCCTCTCTCTATGTTCCTGTGTATTTAACTACATATCACCCCCTGTCTGTCTCTCTGCCTCTCCCTCTCTCTATGTTCCTGTGTATATAACTTCATATCACCCCTGTCTGTCTCTCTGTCTCTCCCTCTCTATGTTCCTGTGTATATAACTACATATCACCCCCTGTCTGTCTCTCTGCCTCTCCGTCTCTCTATGTTCCTGTGTATAGCTACATGTCACCTATTGTCTGTCTCTGTAACGATCTGTCTCTATACCTCTCCCTCTCTCTGTTCCTGTGTATATGACTCTCTCATTCTCTGTAAGTATGTCTCTCTCCCTCCCTCTCTATGTTCCTGTGTATATGACTGTCTACATATCATCCACTGTCTGTCTGCCTCTCCCTCTCTCTATGTTCCTATTTATATAACTACATATTACCCCCTGTCTGTCTCTCTGCCTCTCCCTCTCTATGTACCTGTGTATATAACTGCATATCACCCCCTGTCTGTCTCTCTGACTCTCCCTCTCTATATTCCTGTGTATATAACTACATATCACCCCCTGTCTGTCTCTCTGCCTCTTCCTCTCTCTATGTTCCTGTGTATATAACTGCATATCACCCGCTGTCTGTCTCTCTGCCTCTCCCTCTCTATCTTCCTGTGTATATAACTACATATCACCACCTGTCTGTCTCTCTGCCTCCCCCTCTCTATATTCCTGTGTATATAACTACATATCACCCCCTGTCTGTCTCTCTGCCTCTTCCTCTCTCTATGTTCCTGTGTATATAACTACATATCACCCCCTGTCTGTCTCTCTGCCTCTCCCTCTCTCTATGTTCCTGTGTATATAACTACATATCACACCTGTCTGTCTCTCTCCCTCTCTCTATGTTCCTGTGTATATAACTCCATATCCCCACTGTCTGTCTCTCTGCCTCTCCCTCTCTCTATGTTCCTGTATATATAACCACATATCACCCCCTGTCTGTCTCTCTGCCTCTCCCTCTCTATGTACCTGTGTATATAACTGCATATCACCCCCTGTCTGTCTCTCTGACTCTCCCTCTCTATATTCCTGTGTATATAACTACATATCACCCCCTGTCTGTCTCTCTGCCTCTTCCTCTCTCTATGTTCCTGTGTATATAACTGCATATCACCCGCTGTCTGTCTCTCTGCCTCTCCCTCTCTATCTTCCTGTGTATATAACTACATATCACCACCTGTCTGTCTCTCTGCCTCCCCCTCTCTATATTCCTGTGTATATAACTACATATCACCCCCTGTCTGTCTCTCTGCCTCTCCCTCTATCTATGTTCCTGTGTATATAACTACATATCACCACCTGTCTGTCTCTCTGCCTCTCCCTCGCTCTATGTTCCTGTGTATATAACTGAATATAACCCCTGTCTGTCTCTCTGCCTCTCTCTCTCTATGTTCCTGTGTATATATCTACATATCACCCCCTGTCTGTCTCTCTGCCTCTCCCTCTCTCTATGTTCCTGTGTATATATCTACATATCACCCCCTGTCTGTCTCTCTGCCTCTCCCTCTCTCTGTTCCTGTGTATATAACTGGATATCACCCCCTGTATGTCTCTCTGCCTCTCCCTCTCTCTATGTTCCAGTGTATATAACTACATTTAACCCCCTGTCTGTCTCTCTGCTTCTCCCTCTCTATGTACCTGTGTATATAACTACATATCACCCCCTGTCTGTCTCTCTGCCTCTCCCTCTCTCTATGTTCCTGTGTATATAACTACATATCACCAACTGTCTGTCTCTCTGCCTCTCCCTCTCTCTATGTTCCTGTGTATATAACTACATATCACCCCATCTGTCTCTCTGCCTCTCCCTCTCTATGTTCCTGTGTGTATAACTTCATATCCCCCCTGTCTGTCTCTCTGTCTCTCCCTCTCTCTATGTTCCTGTGTATACAACTACATATGACACACTGTCTGTCTCTCTGCCTCTCCCTCTCTATGTTCCTGTGTATATAACTACATATCACCCCTTGTCTTTCTCTCTGCCTCTCCCTCTCTCTATGTTCCTGTGTATATAACTACATATCACCCCTAGTCTGTCTCTCTGCCTCTCCCTCTCTCTATGTTCCTGTGTATATAACTACATATCACCCCTGTCTGTCTCTCTCCCTCTCTCTATGTTCCTGTGTATATAACTACATATAACCAACTGTCTGTCTCTCTGCCTCTCCCTCTCTCTATGTTCCTGTGTATATAACTACATATCACACCCTGTCTGTCTCTCTGCCTCTCTATGTACCTGTGTATATAACTACATATCACCCACTGTCTGTCTCTCTGCCTCTCCCTCTCTATGTTCCTGTGTATATAACTACATATCACCGCTGTCTGTCTCTCTGCCTCTCCCTCTCTCTATGTTCCTGTGTATATAACTACATATCACCCCCTGTCTGTCTCTCTGCCTCTCTCTCTCTCCATGTTCCTGTGTATATAACTACATATCACCCCCTGTCTGTCTCTCTGCCTCTCCCTCTATCTATGTTCCTGTGTATATAACTACATATCACCACCTGTCTGTCTCTCTGCCTCTCCCTCGCTCTATGTTCCTGTGTATATAACTGAATATAACCCCTGTCTGTCTCTCTGCCTCTCTCTCTCTATGTTCCTGTGTATATATCTACATATCACCCCCTGTCTGTCTCTCTGCCTCTCCCTCTCTATGTACCTGTGTATATAGCTTCATATCACCCCCTGTCTGTCTCTCTGCCTCTCCCTCTCTCTATGTTCCTGTGTATATACCTACATATCACCAACTGTCTGTCTCTCTGCCTCTCCCTCTCTCTATGTTCCTGTGTATATAACTACATATCACCCCATCTGTCTCTCTGCCTCTCCCTCTCTATGTTCCTGTGTGTATAACTTCATATCACCCCTGTCTGTCTCTCTGTCTCTCCCTCTCTCTATGTTCCTGTGTATACAACTACATATGACCCACTGTCTGTCTCTCTGCCTCTCCCTCCCTATGTTCCTGTGTGTTTAACTTCATATCACCCCTGTCTGTCTCTCTGTCTCTCCCTCTCTCTATGTTCCTGTGTATACAACTACATATCACCCACTGTCTGTCTCTCTGCCTCTCTATGTTCCTGTGTATATAACTACATATCACCCACTGTCTGTCTCTCTGCCTCTCCCTCTCTCTATGTTCCTGTGTATATAACTACATATCACCCACTGTCTGTCTCTCTGCCTCTCCCTCTCTCTATGTTCCTGTGTATATAACTACATATCACCCCCTGTCTTTCTCTCTGCCTCTCCCTCTCTCTATGTTCCTTTGTATATAACTACATATCACCCCCTGTCTGTCTCTCTGCCTCTCCCTCTCTCTATGTACCTGTGTATATAACTACATATCACCCCCTGTCTGTCTCTCTGCCTCTCCCTCTCTCTATGTTCCTGTGTATATACCTACATATCACCCCCTGTCTGTCTCTCTCCCTCTTCCTCTCTATGTTCCTGTGTATATAACTACATATCACCCCCTGTCTGTCTCTCTGCCTCTCCCTCTCTCTATGTTCCTGTGTATAGCTACATGTCACCTATTGTCTGTCTCTGTAACGATCTGTCTCTATACCTTTCCCTCTCTCTGTTCCTGTGTATATGACTCTCTCATTCTCTGTAAGTATGTCTCTCTCCCTCTCCCTCTCTATGTTCCTGTGTATATAACTACATATCACCCCCTGTCTGTCTCTCTGCCTCTCCCTCTCTCTATGTTCCTGTGTATATAACTACATATCACCCCCTTTCTGTCTCTCTGCCTCTCCCTCTCTCTGTGTTCCTGTGTATACAACTACATATCACCCCCTGTCTGTCTCTCTCCCTCTCCCTCTCTATGTTCCTGTGTATATAACTACATATCACACACTGTCTGTCTCTGCCTCTCCCTCTCTATGTTCCTGTGTATATACCTACATATCACCCACTATCTGTCTCTCTGCCTCTCCCTCTCTATGTTCCTGTGTATATAACTACATATCACCCACTGTCTGTCTCTCTGCCTCTCCCTCTCTCTATGTTCCTGTGTATATAACTGCATATCACCCCCTGTCTGTCTCTCTGCCTCTCCCTCTCTCCATGTTCCTGTGTATATAACTACATATCACCACCTGTCTGTCTCTCTGCCTCTTCCTCTCTCTATGTTCCTGTGTATATAACTACATATCACTCCCTGTCTGTCTCTCTGCCTCTCCCTCTCTCTATGTTCCTGTATATATAACTACATATCACCCCCTGTCTGTCTTTCTCCCTCTCCCTCTCTATATTCCTGTGTATATAACTACATATCACCCCCTGTCTGTCTCTCTGCCTCTCCCTCTCTATGTTCCTGTGTATATAACTACATATCACACCCTGTCTGTCTCTCTGCCTCTCCCTCTCTCTATGTTCCTGTGTATATAACTACATATCACCCCCTGTCTGTCTCTCTGCCTCTTCCTCTCTATGTTCCTGTGTATATAACTACATATCACCCCCTGTCTGTCTCTCTGCCTGTCCCTCTCTCTATGTTCCTGTGTATATAACTACATATCACCCCCTGTCTGTCTCTCTGCCTCTTCCTCTCTCTATGTTGCTGTGAATATAACTACATATCACCCCCTGTCTGTCTCTCTACCTCTCCCTCTCTATGTTCCTGTGTATATGACTGTCTACATATCATCCACTGTCTGTCTGTCTGCCTCTCCCTCTCTCTATGTTCCTATGTATATAACTACATATCACCCCCTGTCTGTCTCTCTGCCTCTCCCTCTCTATGTATCTGTGTATATAACTGCATATCACCCCCTGTCTGTCTCTCTGCCTCTCTATGTACCTGTGTATATAACTACATATCACCCACTGTCTGTCTCTCTGCCTCTCCCTCTCTATGTACCTGTGTATATAACTACATATCACCCACTGTCTGTCTCTCTGCCTCTCCCTCTCTATGTTCCTGTGTATATAACTACATATCACCGCTGTCTGTCTCTCTGCCTCTCCCTCTCTCTATGTTCCTGTGTATATAACTACATATCACCCCCTGTCTGTCTCTCTGCCTCTCCCTCTCTCTCCATGTTCCTGTGTATATAACTACATATCACCCCTTGTCTGTCTCTCTGCCTCTCCCTCTCTCTATGTTCCTGTGTATATAACTACATATCACCCCCTGTCTGTCTCTCTGCCTCTCCCTCTCTCTCCATGTTCCTGTGTATATAACTACATATCACCCCTTGTCTGTCTCTCTGCCTCTCCCTCTCTCTATGTTCCTGTGTATATAACTACATATAACCAACTGTCTGTCTCTCTGCCTCTCCCTCTCTCTATGTTCCTGTGTATATAACTACATATCACACCCTGTCTGTCTCTCTGCCTCTCCCTCTCTATGTTCCTGTGTGTATAACTTCATATCAGCCCTGTCTGTCTCTCTGTCTCTCCCTCTCTCTATGTTCCTGTGTATACAACTACATATGACCCACTGTCTGTCTCTCTGCCTCTCCCTCTCTATGTTCCTGTGTATATAACTACATATCACCCCTTGTCTGTCTCTCTGCCTCTCCCTCTCTCTATGTTCCTGTGTATATAACTACATATCACCCCTGTCTGTCTATCTCCCTCTCTCTATGTTCCTGTGTATATAACTACATATAACCAAATGTCTGTCTCTCTGCCTCTCCCTCTCTCTATGTTCCTGTGTCTATAACTACATATCACACCCTGTCTGTCTCTCTGCCTCTCCCTCTCTATGTTCCTGTGTCTATAACTTCATATCACCCCTGTCTGTCTCTCTGTCTCTCCCTCTCTCTATGTTCCTCTGTATACAACTACATATCACCCACTGTCTGTCTCTCTGCCTCTCCCTCTCTCTATGTTCCTGTGTATATAACTACATATCACCCCCTGTCTTTCTCTCTCCCTCTCCCTCTCTATGTTCCTGTGTATATAACTACATATCACCCCCTGTCTTTCTCTCTCCCTCTCTATGTTCCTGTGTATATAACTACATATCACCCCTTGTCTGTCTCTCTGCCTCTCCCTCTCTCTATGTTCCTGTGTATATAACTACATATCACCCCTGTCTGTCTCTCTCCCTCTCTCTATGTTCCTGTGTATATAACTACATATAACCAACTGTCTGTCTCTCTGCCTCTCCCTCTCTCTATGTTCCTGTGTATATAACTACATATCACCCCCTGTCTGTCTCTCTGCCTCTCTCTCTCTCCATGTTCCTGTGTATATAACTACATATCACCCCCTGTCTGTCTCTCTGCCTCTCTATGTTCCTGTGTATATAACTACATATCACCGCTGTCTGTCTCTCTGCCTCTCCCTCTCTCTATGTTCCTGTGTATATAACTACATATCACCCCCTGTCTGTCTCTCTGCCTCTCCCTCTCTCTATGTTCCTGTGTATATAACTACATATCACCCCCTGTCTGTCTCTCTGCCTCTCTCTCTCTCTCCATGTTCCTGTGTATATAACTACATATCACCCCCTGTCTGTCTCTCTGCCTCTCCCTCGCTCTATGTTCCTGTGTATATAACTGAATATAACCCCTGTCTGTCTCTCTCTATGTTCCTGTGTATATATCTACATATCACCCCCTGTCTGTCTCTCTGCCTCTCCCTCTCTCTATGTTCCTGTGTATATATCTACATATCACCCCCTGTCTGTCTCTCTGCCTCTCCCTCTCTCTATGTTCCTGTGTATATAACTGGATATCACCCCCTGTATGTCTCTCTGCCTCTCCCTCTCTATGTTCCTGTGTATATAACTACATATCACCCCTGTCTGTCTCTCTGCCTCTCCCTCTCTCTATGTTCCTGTGTATTTAACTACATATCACCCCCTGTCTGTCTCTCTGCCTCTCCCTCTCTCTATGTTCCTGTGTATATAACTTCATATCACCCCTGTCTGTCTCTCTGTCTCTCCCTCTCTATGTTCCTGTGTATATAACTACATATCACCCCCTGTCTGTCTCTCTGCCTCTCCCTCTCTCTATGTTCCTGTGTATAGCTACATGTCACCTATTGTCTGTCTCTGTAACGATCTGTCTCTATACCTCTCCCTCTCTCTGTTCCTGTGTATATGACTCTCTCATTCTCTGTAAGTATGTCTCTCTCCCTCCCTCTCTATGTTCCTGTGTATATGACTGTCTACATATCATCCACTGTCTGTCTGCCTCTCCCTCTCTCTATGTTCCTATTTATATAACTACATATTACCCCCTGTCTGTCTCTCTGCCTCTCCCTCTCTATGTACCTGTGTATATAACTGCATATCACCCCCTGTCTGTCTCTCTGACTCTCCCTCTCTATATTCCTGTGTATATAACTACATATCACCCCCTGTCTGTCTCTCTGCCTCTTCCTCTCTCTATGTTCCTGTGTATATAACTGCATATCACCCGCTGTCTGTCTCTCTGCCTCTCCCTCTCTATCTTCCTGTGTATATAACTACATATCACCACCTGTCTGTCTCTCTGCCTCCCCCTCTCTATATTCCTGTGTATATAACTACATATCACCCCCTGTCTGTCTCTCTGCCTCTTCCTCTCTCTATGTTCCTGTGTATATAACTACATATCACCCCCTGTCTGTCTCTCTGCCTCTCCCTCTCTCTATGTTCCTGTGTATATAACTACATATCACACCTGTCTGTCTCTCTCCCTCTCTCTATGTTCCTGTGTATATAACTCCATATCCCCACTGTCTGTCTCTCTGCCTCTCCCTCTCTCTATGTTCCTGTATATATAACCACATATCACCCCCTGTCTGTCTCTCTGCCTCTCCCTCTCTATGTACCTGTGTATATAACTGCATATCACCCCCTGTCTGTCTCTCTGACTCTCCCTCTCTATATTCCTGTGTATATAACTACATATCACCCCCTGTCTGTCTCTCTGCCTCTTCCTCTCTCTATGTTCCTGTGTATATAACTGCATATCACCCGCTGTCTGTCTCTCTGCCTCTCCCTCTCTATCTTCCTGTGTATATAACTACATATCACCACCTGTCTGTCTCTCTGCCTCCCCCTCTCTATATTCCTGTGTATATAACTACATATCACCCCCTGTCTGTCTCTCTGCCTCTCCCTCTATCTATGTTCCTGTGTATATAACTACATATCACCACCTGTCTGTCTCTCTGCCTCTCCCTCGCTCTATGTTCCTGTGTATATAACTGAATATAACCCCTGTCTGTCTCTCTGCCTCTCTCTCTCTATGTTCCTGTGTATATATCTACATATCACCCCCTGTCTGTCTCTCTGCCTCTCCCTCTCTCTATGTTCCTGTGTATATATCTACATATCACCCCCTGTCTGTCTCTCTGCCTCTCCCTCTCTCTGTTCCTGTGTATATAACTGGATATCACCCCCTGTATGTCTCTCTGCCTCTCCCTCTCTCTATGTTCCAGTGTATATAACTACATTTAACCCCCTGTCTGTCTCTCTGCTTCTCCCTCTCTATGTACCTGTGTATATAACTACATATCACCCCCTGTCTGTCTCTCTGCCTCTCCCTCTCTCTATGTTCCTGTGTATATAACTACATATCACCAACTGTCTGTCTCTCTGCCTCTCCCTCTCTCTATGTTCCTGTGTATATAACTACATATCACCCCATCTGTCTCTCTGCCTCTCCCTCTCTATGTTCCTGTGTGTATAACTTCATATCACCCCTGTCTGTCTCTCTGTCTCTCCCTCTCTCTATGTTCCTGTGTATACAACTACATATGACACACTGTCTGTCTCTCTGCCTCTCCCTCTCTATGTTCCTGTGTATATAACTACATATCACCCCTTGTCTTTCTCTCTGCCTCTCCCTCTCTCTATGTTCCTGTGTATATAACTACATATCACCCCTGTCTGTCTCTCTCCCTCTCTCTATGTTCCTGTGTATATAACTACATATAACCAACTGTCTGTCTCTCTGCCTCTCCCTCTCTCTATGTTCCTGTGTATATAACTACATATCACACCCTGTCTGTCTCTCTGCCTCTCCCTCTCTATGTTCCTGTGTGTATAACTTCATATCACCCCTGTCTGTCTCTCTGTCTCTCCCTCTCTCTATGTTCCTGTGTATACAACTACATATCACCCACTGTCTGTCTCTCTGCCTCTCTATGTTCCTGTGTATATAACTACATATCACCCACTGTCTGTCTCTCTGCCTCTCCCTCTCTCTATGTTCCTGTGTATATATAACTACATATCACCCCCTGTCTTTCTCTCTCCCTCTCCCTCTCTATGTTCCTTTGTATATAACTACATATCACCCCCTGTCTTTCTCTCTCCCTCTCCCTCTCTATGTTCCTGTGTATATAACTACATATCACCCCTTGTCTGTCTCTCTGCCTCTCCCTCTCTCTATGTTCCTGTGTATATAACAACATATCACCCCTGTCTGTCTCTCTCCCTCTCTCTATGTTCCTGTGTATATAACTACATATAACCAACTGTCTGTCTCTCTGCCTCTCCCTCTCTCTATGTTCCTGTGTATATAACTACATATCACACCCTGTCTGTCTCTCTGCCTCTCTATGTACCTGTGTATATAACTACATATCACCCACTGTCTGTCTCTCTGCCTCTCCCTCTCTATGTTCCTGTGTATATAACTACATATCACCGCTGTCTGTCTCTCTGCCTCTCCCTCTCTCTATGTTCCTGTGTATATAACTACATATCACCCCCTGTCTGTCTCTCTGCCTCTCTCTCTCTCCATGTTCCTGTGTATATAACTACATATCACCCCCTGTCTGTCTCTCTGCCTCTCCCTCTATCTATGTTCCTGTGTATATAACTACATATCACCACCTGTCTGTCTCTCTGCCTCTCCCTCGCTCTATGTTCCTGTGTATATAACTGAATATAACCCCTGTCTGTCTCTCTGCCTCTCTCTCTCTATGTTCCTGTGTATATATCTACATATCACCCCCTGTCTGTCTCTCTGCCTCTCCCTCTCTATGTACCTGTGTATATAGCTTCATATCACCCCCTGTCTGTCTCTCTGCCTCTCCCTCTCTCTATGTTCCTGTGTATATACCTACATATCACCAACTGTCTGTCTCTCTGCCTCTCCCTCTCTCTATGTTCCTGTGTATATAACTACATATCACCCCATCTGTCTCTCTGCCTCTCCCTCTCTATGTTCCTGTGTGTATAACTTCATATCACCCCTGTCTGTCTCTCTGTCTCTCCCTCTCTCTATGTTCCTGTGTATACAACTACATATGACCCACTGTCTGTCTCTCTGCCTCTCCCTCCCTATGTTCCTGTGTGTTTAACTTCATATCACCCCTGTCTGTCTCTCTGTCTCTCCCTCTCTCTATGTTCCTGTGTATACAACTACATATCACCCACTGTCTGTCTCTCTGCCTCTCTATTTTCCTGTGTATATAACTACATATCACCCACTGTCTGTCTCTCTGCCTCTCCCTCTCTCTATGTTCCTGTGTATATAACTACATATCACCCACTGTCTGTCTCTCTGCCTCTCCCTCTCTCTATGTTCCTGTGTATATAACTACATATCACCCCCTGTCTTTCTCTCTGCCTCTCCCTCTCTCTATGTTCCTTTGTATATAACTACATATCACCCCCTGTCTGTCTCTCTGCCTCTCCCTCTCTCTATGTACCTGTGTATATAACTACATATCACCCCCTGTCTGTCTCTCTGCCTCTCCCTCTCTCTATGTTCCTGTGTATATACCTACATATCACCCCCTGTCTGTCTCTCTCCCTCTTCCTCTCTATGTTCCTGTGTATATAACTACATATCACCCCCTGTCTGTCTCTCTGCCTCTCCCTCTCTCTATGTTCCTGTGTATAGCTACATGTCACCTATTGTCTGTCTCTGTAACGATCTGTCTCTATACCTTTCCCTCTCTCTGTTCCTGTGTATATGACTCTCTCATTCTCTGTAAGTATGTCTCTCTCCCTCTCCCTCTCTATGTTCCTGTGTATATAACTACATATCACCCCCTGTCTGTCTCTCTGCCTCTCCCTCTCTCTATGTTCCTGTGTATATAACTACATATCACCCCCTTTCTGTCTCTCTGCCTCTCCCTCTCTCTGTGTTCCTGTGTATACAACTACATATCACCCCCTGTCTGTCTCTCTCCCTCTCCCTCTCTATGTTCCTGTGTATATAACTACATATCACCCACTGTCTGTCTCTGCCTCTCCCTCTCTATGTTCCTGTGTATATACCTACATATCACCCACTATCTGTCTCTCTGCCTCTCCCTCTCTATGTTCCTGTGTATATAACTACATATCACCCACTGTCTGTCTCTCTGCCTCTCCCTCTCTCTATGTTCCTGTGTATATAACTGCATATCACCCCCTGTCTGTCTCTCTGCCTCTCCCTCTCTCCATGTTCCTGTGTATATAACTACATATCACCACCTGTCTGTCTCTCTGCCTCTTCCTCTCTCTATGTTCCTGTGTATATAACTACATATCACTCCCTGTCTGTCTCTCTGCCTCTCCCTCTCTCTATGTTCCTGTATATATAACTACATATCACCCCCTGTCTGTCTTTCTCCCTCTCCCTCTCTATATTCCTGTGTATATAACTACATATCACCCCCTGTCTGTCTCTCTGCCTCTCCCTCTCTATGTTCCTGTGTATATAACTACATATCACACCCTGTCTGTCTCTCTGCCTCTCCCTCTCTCTATGTTCCTGTGTATATAACTACATATCACCCCCTGTCTGTCTCTCTGCCTCTTCCTCTCTATGTTCCTGTGTATATAACTACATATCACCCCCTGTCTGTCTCTCTGCCTGTCCCTCTCTCTATGTTCCTGTGTATATAACTACATATCACCCCCTGTCTGTCTCTCTGCCTCTTCCTCTCTCTATGTTGCTGTGAATATAACTACATATCACCCCCTGTCTGTCTCTCTACCTCTCCCTCTCTATGTTCCTGTGTATATGACTGTCTACATATCATCCACTGTCTGTCTGTCTGCCTCTCCCTCTCTCTATGTTCCTATGTATATAACTACATATCACCCCCTGTCTGTCTCTCTGCCTCTCCCTCTCTATGTATCTGTGTATATAACTGCATATCACCCCCTGTCTGTCTCTCTGCCTCTCTATGTACCTGTGTATATAACTACATATCACCCACTGTCTGTCTCTCTGCCTCTCCCTCTCTATGTACCTGTGTATATAACTACATATCACCCACTGTCTGTCTCTCTGCCTCTCCCTCTCTATGTTCCTGTGTATATAACTACATATCACCGCTGTCTGTCTCTCTGCCTCTCCCTCTCTCTATGTTCCTGTGTATATAACTACATATCACCCCCTGTCTGTCTCTCTGCCTCTCCCTCTCTCTCCATGTTCCTGTGTATATAACTACATATCACCCCTTGTCTGTCTCTCTGCCTCTCCCTCTCTCTATGTTCCTGTGTATATAACTACATATCACCCCCTGTCTGTCTCTCTGCCTCTCCCTCTCTCTCCATGTTCCTGTGTATATAACTACATATCACCCCTTGTCTGTCTCTCTGCCTCTCCCTCTCTCTATGTTCCTGTGTATATAACTACATATAACCAACTGTCTGTCTCTCTGCCTCTCCCTCTCTCTATGTTCCTGTGTATATAACTACATATCACACCCTGTCTGTCTCTCTGCCTCTCCCTCTCTATGTTCCTGTGTGTATAACTTCATATCAGCCCTGTCTGTCTCTCTGTCTCTCCCT
The DNA here is from genome assembly GCA_031769625.1 of Taudactylus pleione. NCBI lineage: Eukaryota > Metazoa > Chordata > Amphibia > Anura > Myobatrachidae > Taudactylus > Taudactylus pleione. The sequence continues at coordinate 577,430 of JAUIMM010000460.1, read as the reverse complement.
CTCTCTATGTTCCTGTGTATACAACTACATATCACCCACTGTCTGTCCCTCTCCCTCTCTATGTTCCTGTGTATATAACTACATATCACCCCCTGTCTGTCTCTCTGCCTCTCCCTCTCTATGTTCCTGTGTATATAACTACATATCACCCACTGTCTGTCTCTCTCCCTCTCCCTCTCTATGTTCCTGTGTATATAACTACATATCACCCACTGTCTGTCTCTCTCCCTCTCCCTCTCTATGTTCCTGTGTATATAACTACATATCACCCCTGTCTCTCTGTCTCTCCCTCTCTCTATATTCCTGTGTATATAACTACATATCACCCCCTGTCTGTCTCTCTGTCTCTCCCTCTCTCTATGTTCCTGTGTATATAACTTCATATCACCCCCTGTCTGTCTCTCTGCCTCTCCCTCTCTATGTACCTGTGTATATAACTACATATCACCCACTGTCTGTCTCTCTGCCTCTCCCTCCCTCTCTATGTTCCTGTGTATATAACTACATATCACCCCCTGTCTGTCTCTCTGTCTCTCCCTCTCTATGTTCCTGTGTATATAACTACATATCACCCCCTGTCTGTCTCTGTGCCTCTCCCTCTCTCTATGTTCCTGTGTATATAACTACATATCACCCCCTGTCTGTCTCTCTGCCTCTCCCTCTCTCTATGTACCTGTGTATATAACTACATATCACCCACTGTCTGTCTCTCTGCCTCTCCCTCTCTATGTTCCTGTGTATATAACTACATATCACACCTGTCTGTGTCTCTGTCTCTCCCTCTCTATGTTCCTGTGTATATAACTACATATCACCCCCTGTCTGTCTCTCTGCCTCTCCCTCTCTCTATGTTCCTGTGTATATAACTACATATCACCCCCTGTCTGTCTCTCTGCCTCTCCCTCTCTCTATGTTCCTGTGTATATAACTACATATCACCCCCTGTCTGTCTCTCTGCCTCTCCCACTCTCTATGTACCTGTGTTTATAACTACATATCACCCCCTGTCTGTCTCTCTGCCTCTCCCTCTCTCTATGTTCCTGTGTATATACCTACATATCACCCCCTGTCTGTCTCTCTCCCTCTTCCTCTCTATGTTCCTGTGTATATAACTACATATCACCCCCTGTCTGTCTCTCTGCCTCTCCCTCTCTCTATGTTCCTGTGTATAGCTACATGTCACCTATTGTCTGTCTCTGTAACGATCTGTCTCTATACCTCTCCCTCTCTCTGTTCCTGTGTATATGACTCTCTCATTCTCTGTAAGTATGTCTCTCTGCCTCTCCCTCTCTATGTTCCTGTGTATATAACTACATATCACCCCCTGTCTGTCTCTCTGCCTCTCCCTCTCTCTATGTTTCTGTGTATATAACTACATTTCACCCCCTGTCTGTCTCTCTGCCTCTCCCTCTCTATGTACCTGTGTATATAACTACATATCACCCCCTGTCTGTCTCTCTGCCTCTCCCTCTCTCTATGTTCCTGTGTATATAACTACATATCACCCCCTGTCTGTCTCTCTGCCTCTCCCTCTCTCTATGTACCTGTGTATATAACTACATATCACCCCCTGTCTGTCTCTCTCCCTCTTCCTTTCTATGTTCCTGTGTATATAACTACATATCACCCCCTGTCTGTCTCTGTCCCTCTCCCTCTCTCTATGTCCCTGTGTATAGCTACATGTCACCTGTTGTCTGTCTCTGTAATGATCTGTCTCTATACCTCTCCCTCTCTCTGTTCCTGTGTATATGACTCTCTCATTCTCTGTAAGTATGTGTCTCTCTGCCTCTCCATCTCTATACAGTATGTTCCTGTGTATGTGACTGTCTGCATATCACCTATTGTCTGTCTCTATACCTCTCCCTCTCTCTTTTTTCCTGTGTATATAACTACATATCACCTATTGTCTGTCTCTATACCTCTCCCTCTCTCTATGTCCCTGTGTATAGCTACATGTCAACTATTGTCTGTCTCTATACCTCTCCCTCTCTCTATGTCCCTGTGTATAGCTACATGTCACCTATTGTCTGTCTCTGTAACGATCTGTCTCTATACCTCTCCCCCTCTCTGTTCCTGTGTATATGACTCTCTCATTCTCTGTAAGTATGTGACTCTCTGCCTCTCCCTCTCTATACAGTTTGTTCCTGTGTATATGACTCTCTGGACGTGTTTAAAAAAATTCCTGTGCTGTTAAAGTTGCATCCCAGCATCTCTAGCGCACTGTGAGCGGCGTCTCGCTGCGTCCGCGATACAGATTTATGGTATACTGCTCCTCTCCGAGCATCTCGGTTGCATCAGGTGTGTCGTGCAATATAGAGTATACACTTTACATGTGTGAGGGCACATTCTTATATCAAGTTTCCTTTTCGCCTGGTTTATAAAGGGGTCTCTCCATTATTAATTTAGTTTAGCTGACAGAAAGTTACTCAGTAATGCTCCTGCTGTCCCGCTGGCCCAATCATTTGTGCTGGTAATTAGTAGCGCTTCCTTCGGGCAGTGTTCTTACGTATGTATGGTGAGGTCTGAGGGAAGCCAAGGAATAGTTCCATCATTGCAAACTGGATCTCCTTCCAATACAAAGACGTGGGGCTCAGTGGGCAAAGCAAACGCCATCTGCAGATGGCATTAATAACCATAAGCTCCAAAAACATTGTTTTTCTACCTGCAACTCCTATTCTGCACACATCCTCAGACCGGGATGGGTACAGGATACCAGCGCTAAGGATCGCGATGCTGGCATCCCATTAGGGTTAGGATACTGACACCTGTTGGTCAGTATCCTAATCCTCCCCAGTTCCTAAACCTAACCTTCCGTCTTAGTGCCTAACCTGTAACCTTACTACTTTCCTTTGTGATCCCTGCGGTCGGAATTATGACCGCGTTCCCCATAGACCATAGGCTCTGAAGGGATGTAGTTAGTATTCCGAGGTAAGTTTTAAGGTCAGGGGGATATTTAGGGATACGGGAGGATTAGAATTAGGCTGCAGGAAGGGTTGTGAGGGAGAGGGTTAGGCTGCTGGAGGATTAGGGTTAGGCTGTGGAAGGGGAGGATTAGGGTTAGGCTGTGGAAGGGGAGGATTAGGGTTAGGCTGCAGGAAGGGGAGGATTAGGGTTAGGCTGTGGAAGGGGAGGATTAGGGTTAGGCTGTGGAAGGGGAGGATTAGGGTTAGGCTGTGGAAGGGGAGGATTAGGGTTAGGCTGTGGAAGGGGAGGATTAGGGTTAGGCTGTGGAAGGGGAGGATTAGGGTTAGGCTGCAGGAAGGGGAGGATTAGGGTTAGGCTGCAGGAAGGGGGGTTAGGTAGTGGGAGGGAGAGGGTTAGGCTGCGGGAGGGGAGGGTTAGGGTTAGACTGTGGAAGGGGAGGTTAGGGTCAGGCTGCTAGAGGGGAGGGAGAGGGTTAGGGTTAGGCTGTGGAAGGGGAGGATTAGTGTTAGGTTGTGGAAGGGGAGGATTAGGATTAGGCTGTGGAAGGGGAGGATTAGGGTTAGGTTGCAGGAAGGGGGGTTAGGTAGTGGGAGGGAGAGGGTTAGGCTGCGGGAGGGGAGGTTAGGGTCAGGCTGCTAGAGGGGAGGGAGAGGGTTAGGGTTAGGCTGTGGGAGGATTAGGGCCAGGCTGCTGGAGGGGAGGGAGAGGGTTAGGCTGCTAAAGGGGAGGGAGAGGGTTAGGATGCTGGAGGGGGAGGGTTAGGGTTAGACTGTGGGAGGATTAGGGTTAGGCTGCTAGAGGGGAGGGAGAGGGTTAGGGTTAGGGTTAGGATGCTAGAGGGGAGGGGGAAGGTTAGGGTTAGGATGCTAGAGGGGAGGGAGAGGGTTAGGCTGCGGCAGAGGAGGGTTAGGGTTAGGCTGCGAGATGGAAGGACTTGGCGATGTGCTCACGATCCGATATCGTGTACGATTTCCCCTATACTCTCCCCAGGACCTGGTCTAAAAAGCTGCCAATTTGACTCACGATCTCCCGATCTATCGTGTATCGTGTCGGAAGTCCAAATGTCCCTGCTGATGGAGATCAAGGAGAACAACCCGGACGACTACCACAACTACCTGCGCATGGATGACGCCACCTTCCGGGAGTTGCTGAGTATGGTGACTCCCCCCATCCAGAGGCAGGACACAAGGCTGCGGAGAGCAATCCCTGCTGCAGAGAGGCTGGTGGCTACCCTAAGGTACCTGGCTACAGGAAGGTCACTGGAAGACCTGAAGTTTGGGACCCTCATCTCCCCTCAGTCCCTGGGCGTCATCATCCCGGAGACCTGTAAGGCTTTTGTTAAAGTGCTGCAGGACCAGTATCGCAAGGTAAGAAATATAAACACAATACACATTTCTTGTGAAAGAAAAAAAGGTTTATTTTTTTTAGCTCCTTATATAACTGTGCTGTCAGCCAACACTGCACAGTAGTAAATATAAATATGTTGTTGTTTTTGTTTTTATATATATATAAAATGTAGAAAACAGCATTATCACCAAATGTTATCACTCCCTATAGCTAGGCCGCTGTATGGTATACGGTGGGTCAGATGCCAGATGGAACAGGACAATACACACGGCACAAGTACAGATTGTGGCCCCGGCTTCCATCAGTCTGTAATTGCACCATGTGTGTAGTGACCTTGTCCAATCAGCGTCCTCACCACCGTATAGCATACAGCACCTATTGGGAGTGATAACATTTGGTGATCGTACAGGTAACAATAATAAGAAAAAGACATTCCATTTGCTAATAATGGGACAAAGCATCATCTGCCTCCAGCAGAGCAGTATAGATAGTCTGGCTTGTGGGTGGGCTACTGGCTGGCGGACTAACCTCCAACTAGGCTGGGGGGCCCTCAGAGGCGGTTGGCGCAGGTGAATACAGAAGTGGGTCTGCTATGTATGTTCACCCATGCAAATTTGAATTGAGTGACTTCATTAAGAGCTCATACATCAGCCTCTGGATATCGCTCTCTGTTGGGTCATCCATTTTACGCAGTGTGCTATTGATATGAGCTGTGAAGTCATCAATGTCGTCTGGCTGTTTTTGCAGGTTTCCTTCCGCTTGTTGCAGGAATATGTCCTGCTCGGTGTACTGCTGCTGGTGCTTTTTCCCTGCCTTTTCTTTTTCTTTTGGGGAGGTGCGGAAGATGATGGGGGGGGGGGGGGGGTTGAATGGTTGTTGGCAATTGAAATGAAGTATCCACCTCGCTGTCCCCAATCACATTGATGTCTTGCATTGAGGACATATCAGGCTCTTGGGTGGGCGTCTATATAGGAAGAAAATTAAGACAAAATATTATGTCATGTTTTAACCCATTTTTTTATATTTTTCTAGTTTCCAAACACTGTGGAGGAGTGGAAGACCATCGCTGAAGAGTTTGAACAACGTTGGAATTTCCCTAACTGCGGAGGAGCCATCGATGGGCAAACATATTCGCATCAACCCACCTGCCAACACCGGATCATATTACTACAACTATAAAGGCTTCTTCAGCATCATTCTCATGGCAGTGGTGAATGCCAACTATGAATTTTTGTTTGTGGATGTTGACAAGAATGGGCGTGCTTCGGATGGTGGGTCCTTCAAACAGACGGCTTTCTACCATAGACTCGCCAACAAAACCCTCAACTTGCCATCACTGGACAAGGTAAAAAGCGCGGCCTAAATTACGTTTTCGTCGCAGAGGAGGCTTTTGCTTTACATGAACATGTGATGAAGCCATTTGCATTTTGCACAGAGAGGCCTGAACAGAGAAGGATCTACAACTATCGTCTATCCCGGGCACAGCGCATTGTGGAAAATGTGTTTGGAATACTGAGCAATCGGTTCCGCATTTTCCACACCACCATAAACCTACCTACATGTGCACAAGATAGACTGGGTCGTGATGGTGTGCTGCATAACTTTCTGTGAAGAAAAACTACACAATGAGGACCAGTCACGACTTTACCAGAAGATGCAGGACATCCGGAGGAGATTGCCCAGTTTAAATCAGTGTCTGCACGACCAATTCAAACAACATCAACAGCACGTGCCAAAGAAGTGAGGGAGGAGTATATGGCCTATTACACCGGACCAGGTGCGGTGCCATGGCAGGAGGATTGTCTGTGAGACAACTGACTATAGTGGACAATTGGGATTGATCTAAAACTTACCAAAACTTCCTCAGACGGTCCACTCACTTCTGCCACCTCTTCTCCCTCTCGCTCGTCCATCAGGACAACAGACTGGCGTTGTGGCTCCTGATCGCTGATGAAGCTTATCAAGTAATAGTACCACAGCGTTGGATGATACACGTAGTCTGTGCCCGCTCCGGACCTTTTAGAATCGTCCACTTTTTTCTTCTGCTTGACGTAGACCGTACGCAAGTTCTGGATTTTCAGGCGGACTATTTTCAGGTTAGCATTTGCAATAAACTTTTTGGTGTACTCCAACAATGCCTCCAAAGCTGCCAATTTTTGAGACTTATTATGGTATTGTCTACAGCTTATACGCCATAAACATTCTTTGGACTTTAGGATCTCCAGGAATCCAGTCACAAACTCTCGCTCGCTATCCATAGACATTCCTAGGAAGACGAAAAATATGGACATAGACATTTTTAGCAATAATTGTAAATTGTTTTGTGATTTTTAATGTTGTTAATGTTAAATGTTTAATGTTGTTTTAATGTTTTTTTTTTTTTTTTTTTTTACAGGATTTTAATGTTTTTTTTTTTTTTTTAAAGGTTTTTAATATATTTGTTTATGCTGTTGAAATATTTGTTTATGGCATTTTAATATATTTGGCGTGTTTTCATATTTTCCAGCTATTTATTAGGTGGGCAATGAGTGGGTAGGTGGGTGGCACACATTGGTGGGCATTGGAGTATAATGCATGACCCAGCCACCGCCCACCTCATTTCGGCGGGCGGTGGCTGGGTCATGCATTTATAGGTGGGTGGCTGACATTGGTGGGTAGGTGGGTGGCACACATTGGTGTGCAGTAGGGTTGCAGTAGCAATACTCACCAAAACCAGAATAGCAAACTTCATAGTTGTGCAATTGCGTCCTTCTCCTTCAATCCATGATGCTGTACAAGATGGCGATTGGGCGTGTACAGAGTCCTGTCATTCAAATTCCGCGACGTACGATGAATCTTGCGATAGATCCTGAGTAAAAAGGACTCACGATCGGCACCGCATTGTGTCCCAGATTGGCAAATCTGCCCTACAGCACAGCAGATCTGAAGATGCGATGTACGATGAGCGGGGACACGCATCGGCACTGTGATCCTGAGTGGACACTCACGATTTGGGGATATATTTTACCTGATTTGTCGTCACGAATCGTCAATCAGGCAAATCGTGTAAAAAAATCGCCAAGTGTGTAGGCACCCTAGGCTGGGGGGGGGTGGGTTAGAATATGGCTGTGGGAGTGGAGGGGAGGTTTAGGCTGCGGGTGGGGGGGGTGGGTTAGGGGGGAGGTTTAGGGTTAGGCTGTGGAAGGGGAGGGTTAGAGTTACAGTAGGTCCATAACCACCCCAAACGGTACTTATCAATCTGCGATGGGTCTGCGTAGTCACTGTGATCACAGTCCCGAATGCAGTGGAGTCTTTGTGCGCACACAGTGCGATGCATGAGCAAAACGTAACAATCGGCCCTTTGCGTGCGTAATTGCAGTTGTGATCGGTAGTGAATCAGGCCCATAGTACACATACCACCTACAACTACCATTCATTCTGTATGCTATATGCCTGCAATTTGGTACAGCCTGGGCGGGGAGGTGATGGTGCAATGTGGTACAGGCTGGGCAGAGAGGTGATGGTGCAGTGTGGTACAGCCTGGGCAGGGAGGTGATGGTGCAGTGTGGTACAGGCTGGGCAGGGAGGTGATGGTGCAGTGTGGTACAGGCTGGGCAGGGAGGTGATGGTGCAATGTGGTACAGCCTGGGCAGGGAGGTGATGGTGCAGTGTGGTACAGGCTGGGCAGGGAGGTGATGGTGCAATGTGGTACAGGCTGGGCAGGGAGGTGATGGTGCAGTGTGGTACAGCCTCGCAGGGAGGTGATGGTGCAGTGTGGTACAGGCTGGGCAGGGAGGTGATGGTGCAATGTGGTACAGGCTGGGCAGGGAGGTGATGGTGCAGTGTGGTACAGGCTGGGCAGGGAGGTGATGGTGCTGTGTGGTACAGGCTGGGCAGGGAGGTGATGGTGCAGTGTGGTACAGCCTGGGCAGGGAGGTGATGGTGCAATGTGGTACAGCCTGGGCAGGGAGGTGATGGTGCAGTGTGGTACAGGCTGGGCAGGGAGGTGATGGTGCAGTGTGGTACAGGCTGGGCAGGGAGGTGATGGTGCAGTGTGGTACAGGCTGGGCAGGGAGGTGATGGTGCAATGTGGTACAGGCTGGGCAGGGAGGTGATGGTGCAGTGTGGTACAGCCTGGGCAGGGAGGTGATGGTGCAGTGTGGTACAGCCTGTGCAGGGAGGTGATGGTGCAGTGTGGTACAGCCAGGTCAGGGAGGTGATGGTGCAGTGTGGTACAGCCTGGGCAGGGAGGTGATGGTGCAATGTGGTACAGCCTGGGCAGGGAGGTGATGGTGCAGTGTGGTACAGGCTGGGCAGGGAGGTGATGGTACAATGTGGTACAGCCTGGGCAGGGAGGTGATGGTGCATTGTGGTACAGCCTGGGCAGGGAGGTGATGGTGCAATGTGGTACAGGCTGGGCAGGGAGGTGATGGTGCAGTGTGGTACAGCCTGGGCAGGGAGGTGATGGTGCAGTGTGGTACAGCCTGGGCAGGGAGGTGATGGTGCAGTGTGGTACAGGCTGGGCAGGGAGGTGATGGTGCAGTGTGGTACAGGCTGGGCAGGGAGATGATGGTGCAGTGTGGTACAGCCTGGGCAGGGAGGTGATGGTACAATGTGGTACAGGCTGGGCAGGGAGGTGATGGTGCAGTGTGGTACAGGCTGGGCAGGGAGATGGTGGTACAGGCTGGGAAGGGAGGTGATGGTGCAGTGTGGTACAGCCTGGGCAGGGAGGTGATGGTGCAGTGTGGTACAGCCTGGACAGGGAGATGATGGTGCAATGTGGTACAGCCTGGGCAGGGAGATGATGGTGCAATGTGGTACAGCCTGGGCAGGGAGGTGATGGTGCAATGTGGTACTGCCTGGGCAGGGAGGTGATGGTGCAATGTGGTACAGCCTGGGCAGAGAGGTGATGGTGCAGTGTGGTACAGCCTGGGCAGGGAGTTGATGGTGCAGTGTGGTACAGGCTGGGCAGGGAAGTGATGGTTCAGTGTGGTACAGCCTGGGCAGGGAGGTGATGGTGCAGTGTGGTACAGCCTGGCAGGGAAGTGATGGTACAGCCTGGGCAGGGAGGTGATGGTGCAGTGTGGTACAGCCTGGGCAGGGAAGTGATGGTTCAGTGTGGTACAGCCTGGGCAGGGAGGTGATGGTGCAGTGTGGTACAGGCTGGGCAGGGAGGTGATGGTGCAGTGTGGTACAGCCAGGGCAGGGAGGTGATGGTGCAGTGTGGTACAGGCTGGGCAGGGAGGTGATGGTGCAGTGTGGTACAGGCTGGGCAGGGAGGTGATGGTGCAGTGTGGTACAGGCTGGGCAGGGAGGTGATGGTGCAGTGTGGTACAGGCTGGGCAGGGAGGTGATGGTGCAGTGTGGTACAGGCTGGGCAGGGAGATGATGGTGCAGTGTGGTACAGGCTGGGCAGGGAGGTGATGGTGCAGTGTGGTACAGCCTGGACAGGGAGATGATGGTGCAATGTGGTACAGCCTGGGCAGGGAGATGATGGTGCAATGTGGTACAGCCTGGGCAGGGAGGTGATGGTGCAGTGGTGGTACAGCCTGGGCAGGGAGGTGATGGTGCAGTGTGGTACAGGCTGGGCAGAGAAGTGATGGTTCAGTGTGGTACAGCCTGGGCAGGGAGGTGATGGTGCAGTGTGGTACAGCCTGGGCAGGGAAGTGATGGTACAGCCTGGGCAGGGAGGTGATGGTGCAGTGTGGTACAGCCTGGGCAAGAAAGTGATGGTTCAGTGTGGTACAGCCTGGGCAGGGAGGTGATGGTGCAGTGTGGTACAGCCTGGGCAGGGAGGTGATGGTGCAGTGTGGTACAGCCTGGGCAGGGAGGTGATGGTGCAGTGTGGTACAGGCTGGGCAGGGAGGTGATGGTGCAGTGTGGTACAGACTGGGCAGGGAGGTGATGGTGCAGTGTGGTACAGGCTGAGCAGGGAGGTGATGGTGCAGTGTGGTACAGGCTGGGCAGGGAGGTGATGGTGCAGTGTGGTACAGCCTGGGCAGGGAGGTGATGGTGCAGTGTTGTACAGGCTGGGCAGGGAGGTGATGGTGCAATGTGGTACAGGCTGGGCAGGGAGGTGATGGTGCAGTGTGGTACAGGCTGGGCAGGGAGGTGATGGTGCAATGTGGTACAGGCTGGGCAGGGAGGTGATGGTGCAGTGTGGTACAGGCTGGGCAGGGAGGTGATGATGCAGTGTGGTACAGGCTGGGCAGGGAGGTGATGGTGCAGTGTGGTACAGGCTGAGCAGGGAGGTGATGGTGCAGTGTGGTACAGCCTGGGCAGGGAGGTGATGGTGCAGTGTGGTACAGGCTGGGCAGGGAGGTGATGGTGCAATGTGGTGCAGGCTGGGCAGGGAGGTGATGGTGCAATGTGGTACATGCTGAGCAGGGAGGTGATGGTGCAGTGTGGTACAGGCTGAGCAGGGAGGTGATGGTGCAGTGTGGTACAGCCTGGGCAGGGAGGTGATGGTGCAGTGTGGTACAGTCTGGGCAGGGAGGTGATGGTGCAGTGTGGTACAGCCTGGGCAGGGAGGTGATGGTGCAGTGTGGTACAGCCTGGGCAGGGAGGTGATGGTGCAATGTGGTACAGGCTGGGCAGGGAGGTGATGGTGCAGTGTGGTACAGCCTGGGCAGGGAGGTGATGGTACAAGCATCCACCACATGTCGCTAATAGCGTCTCCTGGACTGAGATATATGGTCTTGTTGTTTTTTTTTTTTTTTAATTCTTTTTGTTTTCACCACCTTACAGCAACACGTCAGCGAATATGGAGCCCGCAAAAAATATTGTCAAGATTGCCATTCAGATGATGGGTGCCTATCCGCAACTTATTGATCTTAACCAGGTAATCTTATTATAGATTAGATGTACATTATATGTATACTTGGCAGTTTAAGAATTTATGGGCCCATGGTAAAGTTTTTAGGCCTAAACCATCTCAGAAATATATAATTGACGCAGAGCTGAAGTGAGCACCGCGCCGGGGCGAGAGAGCTCCGCGCCGGGGCGAGAGAGCACCGTGCCGGGGCGAGCACTGGGCTGGTTTCTTTTGCAGGCACTGGTGGCAGATTTCTGGCACAAATATGGGATGCAGTCAGGTTTAGAGTCGGCTATCACCGTTCTGTTCCATTAAATATATCCCAATGAATGGGTATATTTGATAGCAGCCAAAAAGATGGTCTTTGACCATCGCGACCATCGGGCTTGCGACGAGACCCTGGAGTGCTGTCAATCAACATTGACAGCACCGCCTCCTTTGGTGTGAGTCCGGAGCGACGGAGAGCCCGTCGCTATCCGGGTCTCGCGCATGCGCACGACGGAGCTCCCTCCATTGTGCGCATGCGCAGTGGGGCAACATCGACCCGTTTGTGAGCGTCCTTTGCTCGCGAAAGGGTCTGAATGACCCCCTATGTCCCAATAGGGATTATCCCAGAAAAACCTCCTGCACTACAAAATCATGGCATCCAGGGATGGGGGAAGGTCTCTGACAACCATTTTAAAGAGAGGAGGTTCCTCTCTGAGGGATCAATTCATTGTTAATTATCAGGGACCCCGATAATTAGCATACTAACTCGACGCGAGTTTCGAAGCAATTCATCATTGCTCCTGCACAGAAACAACTGATCCGAAAATCCGCTGTCTCCCCGAAGCGCTTCACTGCTTTTTGCAGAGCAGTGACACTAGTCACGCATGCGCACAAGAGCCCCAGCGGAAGGAGCCGGACAGGGGCGGAGGGATCCGAAAAGATAACTCTTTGCAACCTGTGACTGCGAGCAGGAGCACACTCCATCTGAAGATGGCGAATGCTCCTGGATTCGAGCTCCGAAAATATTGTATAGTCTATGGGGACAGCGGCCATTCCGGGAGAGGAAGGTAAGCAGGAGATATCTATGATACTAGTGTATGGGGAGAGGGGGCCATTCCGGGAGAGGAAGGTAAGCAGGAGATATCTGTGATACTAGTGTATGGGGAGAGGGGGCCATTCCGGGAGAGTAAGGTAAGCAGGAGATATCTGTGATACTAGTGTATGGGGACAGTGGCCATTCCGGGAGAGGAAGGTAAGCAGGAGATAATGGGATTTTGGTACCTGATTCCACAGGGGACATTGGAGGTGCTTACGCTGGGGTATAGAGGCGTGGATAGCTGGAGCCGGCACTTTAAATAATTTTGAAGTGTGAAGCTCCTCCCCCTCTATGCCCCATCAGCCCTCAGTTTAGAAAATGAAGACCAAGAGGAGATGGAGAACAAGCGGAGTAAAAAGGAGAGAAGAACACACAATAACTGAATCATACAACATACGGAACAAGCCGAACAGGCAGGCTAAGAGCGCTGAGGTGGGCGTCCAGTGTCCCCTGTGGAATCAGAGAAAAGGATTTACCGGTAGGAACCAAAATCCCATTTTCTCTTTCATCCACTAGGGGACACTGGATGTGCTTACGCTAGGGATGTCCCAAAGTTTTCCCCACGGGCGGGAGCGCTCTGCGGCGCCTGCAGAACAAGGCGGCCAAAACGGGATGCCGAAGTGGCGTTCGTATCAAATTTGTAAAATCTGACAAACGTGTGAACTGAAGACCAAGTGGTCACACGGCACAATTGTGACGTGGAGGCTCCTCTACCGGCCACCTATGACGCACCCACAGAACGTGTGGAATGAGCCGAAATAGATGAAAGATGCCGACGGTCGGCACTAACATAAGCCTGATGAATAGTCAGCCGGATCCAACCTGCCAAAGACTGCTTAGACGCTGGCCACCCCCTCCGAACAGCATCATTGAGGACAAAAGGCAGCCCAGACTTACGGATGGACGCTGTCCTGGCAATATAGATGCGGAGAGCCCTAACCACATGCAAGGTAGAAGATTGTGCCAGAGTCCTCCACCAACGATGGTACCACAATAGGCTGATTGATATGGAAAGCCGACACAACTTTGTGAAGGAAAGCGGCTACCGTACGGAGTTCCGCCCTATCAGCATGAAACACAAGGTAAGGTGGCTTATAGGACAGAGCACCCAATTCCGAAACTCTACGAGCCGAAGCGAGAGCCAGGAGGAGGACCGTCTTCCCAGACAGGTACTTAAGATCAACCTCCTCCAAAAGGTTCAAACATGGGCGACTGAAGAAACAGAAGCACTAAGTTTAGGTCCCAGGGAGCTATTGGAGGTACAAAAGGAGGCTGCACGTGCAAGACCCCTTGAAGAAACGTCTGCACCTCAGGAATGAGGGCCAATTCCTTTGACAGAAAATGGAAAGGGCAGAAAACCTGCACCTTTAAGGTTCCCAGACGAAAGCCAGAATCCAGACCCGTCTGAAGGAAAAACCGAAACCGGGACAAACGAAAAGTCCTAGACGGAAGACCCTGACTGGAACACCATGAGATATAAACACGCCAGATGTGATGATAATTCACAGCCGAAATTGGCTTCCTGGTGCGTAGCATGGTGGGAATAAGAGTGTCTGGGATTCCATTGCGTTTTAGGATATCTGTTTCAAGAGCCACCCTGTTAAATGCAGCTGCGCTAAGTTGGGGTGTATGAAAGGGCCCTGCTGTACAAGCTCCGGGCGCAGGGAAAGGGGCCACGGATCATCTGACAATAGGAACCGAAGGTCCGAGAACCAACTTCTCTGAGGCCAGTTCAGAGCCACGAGAATTACAGAGGCTGACTCTTGTTTCATCCTTTTTAGAAGACGAGAAAGAAGCGGAATCGGAGGAAAAAAGGTAATCGAAGTCGTAGACCCACGGTCTTGTCAGAGCATCTACTGCTTCCGCCTGCGGATCTTGAGGTCTTGACACGTATACTGGGAGCTGACTATTCAATCGTGACGCCATGAGGTCCACCTGAGGACATCCCCATCAACGTATCAGCGTGTTGAACACGTCTGGATGAAGCTTCCATTCCCCGGGATGGATATCCTCTCGATTTTAGGTAATCTGCTTCCCAGTTGTCCACACCAGGGATGAATAACGCTGACAGGATTATTGGTTCTCGGCCCACCAGAGGATCCGAATTAGTTCTCGCATAGCCATGCGACTCAGAGTCCCTCCTTGGCGATTGATGTAAGCGAAGGCCGTCGTGTTGTCGGACTGAACTCTAACCGGAAGAGCCTTTAGAAACTCTGTTGCCTTTATCAGAGCATTGTAAATCGCTCTGAGGTCCAACACCTTTATGGGCCACTTCTGTTTCAGAAGGGACCATCGACCCTGAAAATGATAATCAAGGACTACTGCTCCCCATCCCCGAAGGCTGGCATCCTTTGTTACGATGATCCAGTCCCACACTCCGAATCTTCTGCCCACTAACAGATTGTGTCCACCAAAGAAGGGCCACTCTGGCAATCGGGCTCAGACGGATCTGTCGATGTAGAAGCAGATGGGACCCTGACCCCTGTGCTAGCAGGTCCAGCTGAAACACCCTGGAGTGGAACCGGCCAAACCGTAGTGCCTCGAAAGCAGCTACCATCATCCCCAAGAGACGCAGACAAAGAAGCATTGTTACCTCCTTTGGTCTGAGGACCAGCTGAACTAACAACCGAATATGCCTGGCCTTGTCTGTTAGAAGAAAAATCCTCTGTGATTCTGTATCCAATATCATGCCCAGAAACAGAAGTTTCTGGAACGTATTGAGTTTCGGCTTCTTGAAGTTGATTATCCAACCGTTTTGGATTAGAGTGTGATATGTCAGTAAGGCATGATGTAAGAGAAGAGATACCGATGAAGCCTTGAGTAACAGGTCGTCCAAATAAGGGGTTATGTTCACTCCTGATGACCGAAGGAGGGCGATCATGACTGACATGAGTCTGGTGAAGATGCAGAGAGCCGAGGATAACCCACCCGAACGGCAATGCCCGAAACTGATAATGATCTTTCAATATGGCGAAGCGCAGAAAGGCCTGGTGTGGTTCCCAAATGGGAACATGGAGATAGGCATCCTTGATATCCAGGATAGTAGGAACTCCCTTGGTTCCAAGCTCGCTATGACTAACTGCAGAGTCTCCATTTTTGAAACAATACATCTTCAGATACAGAATCAAGGACTTGAGGTTTAAGATGTGCCTGACTGAACCATCCGGTTGGGCACTACAAACAGGTTTGAGTAAAATCCCATACCTCGTTGATGCTCCAGACCTAACACATATGATACTATTAGAGACTGGATTGCCTCCTGTAGAACCATCTTGTCTGCAGGTACTGGCAGACTCATAGTGAAGAACTGAGGTGGAGGGGGGACCTCGAAGTCTATTTGGTACTCCAGGGAAATTAGTCTCCACGGTTCTAAAGAGGTCTGGTTCCGAACTTGTTGAAATTTCTGCAAGCGGGCTCCCACCGCAGGGGACCCCAGGTGGGACGGAAGACAGTCATGCCACCTGTTTCTCAGCTGGTTTAGGCTCCTGTCGACAAGCAACAGTGTGTGGTCGACCTCTACCGCTTCTTGCTTGCGTGGGAACACCTCTGGCTCTACCACAAGAGGAATGTGACGCACGAATGAAATGAAGGTCCAGTGTAAGATCTTCTGGGAGCTGGAGCAGTAGACGGGACGAAAGAAAACTTACCCCCCCCGTGTCCAACTTCCGGGCCATAAAGCAAGTCACCAATGAATGGTGAACACTCCACCGCACGCTTGGATTCTGCATCTGCTTGCCAAGCGCGCAACCAGAGGGCTCTGCGGGCTGTCCCTAGAGGCTTCTCCCAGGTAAACTGCAGACTCACGTATGTGTGCTAGTAGACGTAATTCTGCTCTGGAAGGACTTGGGTCCAAACCTGTATCAACTGGTCAGCCCGGCAAACCACAGCCCTGTTAACCCAGGCGGTAACAAGGGTAAGTCTATGTTGAGCTTCCACTGCAGTATAGTCTTTTAGTACAGTAGCTCCTGTACTAGAAGTGCTGTTTTCTTAGAGACGGGAGATTGACGCATCTACATGAAGAGACGTTTCCCACTTTTCCAACATGGACGATGGAAAATGATAGCTAGCTGGAAACAGACGTGGAATGTTGAGCCGCTTATTCGGCTGTTTCTAGGTCACAGAAAGCTGCTGTGACAACGGAAAAACAGCCGGGTACATAAACTAATTCATACTCTGGGACGCAGGAATTATATCCTTAGGTAAATTGAGGATATATGCCAAAATTAGAGATTCCACCCCGGGAGAGGCGGACTCTAACTCCCGTTAATGGTTTGAATTGGAGGGTACAGACACCGCTGTACCCATAACCTGTACCACGGTGTCTAGAGATCTGTTTAACCCAGCCACCCAGGGAGGAAATAGTAGACGCAGATATGCGTGTACTGATACCAATATTGAGACCTGCGTGCCTCAGCTAACTGTGACGTTAATGGAGCATACACACGGTCAGACTTGTCAGATTTTTCAGATGAACGATTAAACGATTTGAACGATTTTACCAAAGTTTTGAACGATTTGAACGATTGAACGATTTTTGACTGCATTAAAATGAATGGAATCGTCCAAGTCTGACTGCAAACACATCAGATGTCAGAAATCGTTATCTGACCATCGGGAACGCGCATCGTTGATCGTCCATCGTTCAGGCATGTCAGATATGAACGATTTTCCTTCAGATATGAACGACTGAACGATTTTTAAATCGTTATCGTTCATATCTGAAGGAAAAATCTGACCGTGTGTATGCACCATAAGTCCTTCATAACTCCGAGCATGTCAGCGGCCCATGGAGGTGAGTTAGTAACAGCCATAGATGGCTCCATTGTTATACAAGCGTCACATAACGTGGACCTAGCGGCATATGTGTTACACTTAGAACAGACAAACAACTTTTGCGTAGCCTTTGTTCTGCTTGACATTGATAAACACAGTCACTCAGAAGGACACACTGAAAACATAAGGCTGGTCTGGGACACAGAGGAGGAGATACACCCTTCTCCCCTCCCACAGATTAGACTCCCTGCACTTTTTCACAGCCTTTGTGCAGGAGTCCAGCCTTCTGTAGCCATGCAGCTGCACTCTGCCTTCAGGAGGGAGAGAATGCAGCCATTAAGTTTTGCAAAATATGGCAGGCACGCTGTTTGTAATAGCTCTGTGCCTGAGCAGTGTGAGAGAGACCGCGCTGGGTGGCTCCGCCCCCCGTCCTTATCAAGTCTGTCTGCAGTCTAAAATGGCTGCCCCCGTCTAACGGAGCAGCTCATTGTGCAGGACAGACTCAGCGGAGTCTGGAGTGTTCAGCCCCGCAATGCACGCCCCCTCCGTCCCTCTGCAGCCCTTAGCGGCGAGCAGGGACTGATTACAGCCTATCCGGCTGTGTGAATGCCCCTGACTGAAGCAGCGCAGCAGCGCTATGTACACACTGGGCGGCGGACGGATGGCAGGCGACGTGCGCCGGGGGGGTGCAGGTCGGAGCGGGGAATGCGCAGCAATACTCACTGCGCTCCCCAGAGGCTCTCACAGCTGCAGCACACTCTGCTTCCTATTAGAGCTGTGCTGTGGCGATAAGGAGCTGTCAGTGCTTTTGTAATAAGCGCTGTGCACTCCTTCCTGTTCTACTAAGAACAGGGTGCCAGGTACCCGGACCCCACCTTGAGAGAGGTGTCGAAGGGTACCTAATATAGTGTAAAAGATGTACAAAATAAATAAATCTTAATAAAAGAAAACAATAAACATATATGTGCTGCTGGATCACAGCAGATTGTGACCAGCTCCATGAGGCACATTTTCTAAACTGAGGGCTGATGGGGCATAGAGGGGGAGGAGCTTCACACTTCTAAATTATTTAAAGTGCCGGCTCCAGCTATCCACGCTTCTATACCCCAGCGTAAGCACCTCCAGTGTCCCCTAGTGGATGAAAGAGAAATCTGTGATACTAGTGTATGGGTACAGCGGCCATTCCGGGAGAGAAACGAAAGCAGGAGATATCTGTGATACTAGTGTATGGGGACAGCGGCCATTCCGGGAGAGGAAGGTAAGCAGGAGATATCTGTGATACTAGTGTATGGGGACAGCGGCCATTCCGGGAGAGAAAGGTAAGTAGGAGATATCTGTGATACTAGTGTATGGGGACAGTGAGCCATTCCGGGAGAGGAAGGTAAGCAGGAGATATCTGTGATACTAGTGTATGGGGACAGCGGCCATTCCGGGAGAGGAAGGTAAGCAGGAGATATCTGTGATACTAGTGTATGGGGACAGCGGCCATTCCGGGAGAGGAAGGTAAGCAGGAGATATCTGTGATACTAGTGTATGAGGACAGCGGCCATTCCGGGAGAGGAAGGTAAGTAGGAGATATCTGTGATACTAGTGTATGGGGACAGCGGCCATTCCGGGAGAGGAAGGTAAGCAGGAGATATCTGTGATACTAGTGTATGGGGACAGCGGCCATTCCGGGAGAGGAAGGTAAGCAGGAGATATATGTGATACTAGTGTATGAGGACAGCGGGACATTCCGGGAGAGGAAGGTAAGCAGGAGATATCTGTGATACTAGTGTATGGGGACAGCGGCCATTCCGGGAGAGAAAGGTAAGCAGGAGATATCTGTGATACTAGTGTATGAGGACAGCGGCCATTCCGGGAGAGGAAGGTAAGCAGGAGATATCTGTGATACTAGTGTATGGGGACAGCGGCCATTCCGGGAGAGAAAGGTAAGCAGGAGATATCTGTGATACTAGTGTATGAGGACAGCGGCCATTCCGGGAGAGGAAGGTAAGCAGGAGATATCTGTGATACTAGTGTATGGGGACAGCGGCCATTCCGGGAGAGAAAGGTAAGCAGGAGATATCTGTGATACTAGTGTATGAGGACAGCGGCCATTCCGGGAGAGAAAGGTAAGCAGGAGATATCTGTGATACTAGTGTATGGGGACAGCGGGCATTCCGGGAGAGGAAGGTAAGCAGGAGATATCTGTGATACTAGTGTATGGGGACAGCGGGCCATTCCGGGAGAGAAAGGTAAGCAGGAGATATCTGTGATACTAGTGTATGAGGATAGCAGGCCATTCCGGGAGAGAAAGGTAAGCAGGAGATATCTGTGATACTAGTGTATGGGGACAGCGGCCATTCCGGGAGAGAAAGGTAAGCAGGAGATATCTGTGATACTAGTGTATGAGGACAGCGGCCATTCCGGGAGAGAAAGGTAAGCAGGAGATATCTGTGATACTAGTGTATGGGGACAGCGGCCATTCCGGGAGAGAAACGAAAGCAGGAGATATCTGTGACACTAGTGTATGGGGACAGCGGCCATTCCGGGAGAGGAAGGTAAGCAGGAGATATCTGTGATACTAGTGTATGGGGACAGCGGCCATTCCGGGAGAGGAAGGTAAGCAGGAGATATCTGTGATACTAGTGTATGGGGACAGCGGCCATTCCGGGAGAGGAAGGTAAGCAGGAGATATATGTGATACTAGTGTATGAGGACAGCGGGCCATTCCGGGAGAGGAAGGTAAGCAGGAGATATCTGTGATACTAGTGTATGGGGACAGCGGCCATTCCGGGAGAGAAAGGTAAGCAGGAGATATCTGTGATACTAGTGTATGGGGACAGCGGCCATTCCGGGAGAGAAAGGTAAGCAGGAGATATCTGTGATACTAGTGTATGGGGACAGCGGCCATTCCGGGAGAGAAACGAAAGCAGGAGATATCTGTGACACTAGTGTATGGGGACAGCGGCCATTCCGGGAGAGGAAGGTAAGCAGGAGATATCTGTGATACTAGTGTATGGGGACAGCGGCCATTCCGGGAGAGGAAGGTAAGCAGGAGATATCTGTGATACTAGTGTATGGGAACAGCGGCCATTCCGGGAGAGAAACGAAAGCAGGAGATATCTGTGATACTAGTGTATGGGGACAGCGGGCCATTCCGGGAGAGGAAGGTAAGCAGGAGATATCTGTGAAACTAGTGTATGGGAACAGCGGCCATTCCGGGAGAGAAACGAAAGCAGGAGATATCTGTGATACTAGTGTATGGGGACAGCGGGCCATTCCGGGAGAGGAAGGTAAGCAGGAGATATCTGTGATACTAGTGTATGGGGACAGCGGGACATTCCGGGAGAAGAAGGTAAGTAGGAGATATCTGTGATACTAGTGTATGGGGACAGCGGGCCATTCCGGGAGAAGAAGGTAAGCAGGAGATATCTGTGATACTAGTGTATGAGGACAGCGGCCATTCCGGGAGAGGAAGGTAAGCAGGAGATATCTGTGATACTAGTGTATGAGGACAGCGGGCCATTCCGGGAGAGGAAGGTAAGCAGGACATATCTGTGATACTAGTGTATGGGGACAGCAGCCATTCCGGGAGAGAAAGGTAAGCAGGAGATATCTGTGATACTAGTGTATGGGGACAGCGGGACATTCCGGGAGAGCAAGGTAAGCAGGAGATATCTGTGATACTAGTGTATGGGGACAGGGGGCCATTCCGGGAGAGGAAGGTAAGCAGGAGATATCTGTGATACTAGTGTATGGGGACAGTAGGCCATTCCAGGAGAGAAAGGTAAGCAGGAGATATCTGTGATACTAGTGTATGGGGACAGCGGCCATTCCGGGAGAGGAAGGTAGGCAGGAGATATCTGTGATACTAGTGTATGAGGACAGCGGCCATTCCGGGAGAGAAAGGTAAGTAGGACATATCTGTGATACTAGTGTATGGGGACAGCGGCCATTCCGGGAGAGGAAGGTAAGCAGGAGATATCTGTGATACTAGTGTATGGGGACAGCGGCCATTCCGGGAGAGGAAGGTAAGTAGGACATATCTGTGATACTAGTGTATGAGGACAGCGGCCATTCCGGGAGAGAAAGGTAAGTAGGACATATCTGTGATACTAGTGTATGAGAACAGCGGCCATTCCGGGAGAGAAAGGTAAGTAGGACATATCTGTGATACTAGTGTATGAGGACAGCGGCCATTCCGGTAGAGAAAGGTAAGTAGGACATATCTGTGATACTAGTGTATGAGGACAGCGGCCATTCCGGGAGAGGAAGGTAAAGTAGGACATATCTGTGATACTAGTGTTTGAGGACAGCGGCCATTCCGGGAGAGGAAGGTAAATAGGACATATCTGTGATACTAGTGTATGAGGACAGCGGCCATTCCGGGAGAGAAAGGTAAGTAGGACATATCTGTGATACTAGTGTATGAGGACAGCGGCCATTCCGGGAGAGGAAGGTAAGCAGGAGATATCTGTGATACTAGTGTATGAGGACAGCGGCCATTCCGGGAGAGAAAGGTAAGTAGGAGATATCTGTGATACTAGTGTATGAGGACAGCGGCCATTCCGGGAGAGGAAGGTAAGCAGGAGATATCTGTGATACTAGTGTATGAGGACAGCGGCCATTCCGGGAGAGGAAGGTAAGTAGGACATATCTGTGATACTAGTGTATGGGGACAGCAGGCCATTCCGGGAGAGGAAGTTAGGCAGGAGATATCTGTGATACTAGTGTATGAGGGCAGCGGCCATTCCGGGAGAGGAAGGTAAGTAGGACATATCTGTGATACTAGTGTTTGAGGACAGCGGCCATTCCGGGAGAGAAAGGTAAGTAGGAGATATCTGTGATACTAGTGTATGAGGACAGCGTCCATTCCGGGAGAGAAAGGTAAGCAGGAGATATCTGTGATACTAGTGTATGGGGACAGCGGCCATTCCGGGAGAGAAAGGTAAGCAGGAGATATCTGTGATACTAGTGTATGGGGACAGCGGCCATTCCGGGAGAGAAAGGTAAGTAGGAGATATCTGTGATACTAGTGTATGGGGACAGCGGCCATTCCGGGAGAGAAAGGTAAGCAGGAGATATCTGTGATACTAGTGTATGGGGACAGCGGCCATTCCGGGAGAGAAAGGTAAGTAGGAGATATCTGTGATACTAGTGTATGGGGACAGCGGCCATTCCGGGAGAGAAAGGCAAGCAGGAGATATCTGTGACACTAGTGTATGGGGACAGCGGCCATTCCGGGAGAGAAAGGTAAGCAGGAGATATCTGTATTTATGCATTTAAATCTAGAGAGTAAAAGTTTAAAAAAATACAATAAAAAATTAAAAATTTTTTTTACATTTTCATTCAATTGCAGTTTTTTTTTTGTCAAAAGTTACACAATGAATCCAGCTTACTAAATTGAAAAGGTGAATTATTGGGGAAATTATTTGCAGTGTTTATAAGATGAAAAAAATAATTTGCTGTTCGTTCCCTTTGTTGACATTTCAATAAAAAAAAAAATACCTCTTTTTTGGCCATTTGGGTTTAAAAAATTTTGATGTGTTAGAATGTGTAAAAAGACTCCTGAAAAACATGTGGTGATTTGTGTGAGTTCAGCATAAAAAATCAGCGATATTGAGGTTGGAGAGACACTTTGGTTTTTGAACTTTACCTTTGAGTGTAACGTTTTTGTAGAGGTTTGTATTACTCTTATCTCTTAAGGTGCCCACACACATACCGATGTGCACACGATCAGCCGATGTGCACACGATCAGCCGATGTGCACACGATCAGCCGATGTGTACGATTTCCCTTGAAACTCTCCCCGGCAGCTCAGCACACGATCTGCACACGATTTGGTGTCCAATCTTCATACGATCTCTCCTGCAGTCAGACTATCACGGTGCATCGGGTCCTAGATTGTCAGATCTGCCCTACTGCACGGCAAATCTGAAGATGCGATGTGCGACCAGCGGGGACTCGCAACGCGATCGTGAGGGGGTCTCACGATTTCCTCACAATTTTGGCATATTTTACACGATCTGTCGTTCCAATGCGTCGGAATTGGACAGATCGGGTAAAATATCGCTATGTGTGTGGGCACCTTGACACCCTACACAAGATGGAATAATGGAGGGCTCAATTCTTTCTAATATATATACAGTATACGCACAAAGGACCCGCTGTCTTGCGTCACAGTATTGGATACAGTTGTGCTCCATGACTGTCGTCCATGTGAATATGCAAGAAAATAGCACTTTCAATTGCACAACATTAGCACAATAGCCAAAAAGTAGCCTCATATTCGTGCAAATGTAGCAAAGTGCGTGGAGACAAATCCGCATTGCTGTCTATCCATAAGATTCACGATGCCGCTACAACTTGGAAAAATCGTGTCCTATAGACAGTATAATACAGTGATTTATGGAATGTACAGTACGACAATAGGACTTTTCCACATTGTCTGTCGTCTGTATAAACAGCGATGCAGATTAGTTTTCACGCTATTTGCTACTTTTCCATTAATAATTTGCTACTTAGACGCATATATATGTGTGAATTTTATGCAATTAAAAGTGCCGTGTTAAGTATAGTACTGTAGTGACGGAAGTGTGAAAATGCACATAGAAAACCTTAGCGTGAAATCTGTCGCCACTTTAGTGAATGTGTGTGGCGCTGAGATGAAAGCGCAGTAAGGACACATCTTACCTCTGTTATATGTTTATTTAGATTCATTAACTTTCTTTTACTTATTTACTTTTTTTCTGGTTAGTGGCATAAGGGAAATTATAGCTTTGAAGTACCATAAAATCCCATATATAAAGAAAACCATGGGCTTATAGGCATAAAGAAAATGAGAGAAGTGTAATTATCGCCATCCCTCCTACAATATACGTCACTAACACAGATGTTACCATGTTTTGTTTCAGAGTAAACCTTTATCAGCGGTCTTGAAGGATGTCTGTGATGCGTAAGTTCCACAAATAGAAATGGTAAAAGTTCTAGTAACATGGTGACGTTAGCCATAGTAAGGGTCACATCGGGGTCCTCACTCACCAAGGGCCTGATTCAGAGATGGTAACAGTATAGTAACATGGTGACGTTATCCATAGTAAGGGTCACATCGGGGTCCTCACTCACCAAGGGCCTGATTCAGAGATGGTAACAGTATAGTAACATGGTGACGTTATCCATAGTAAGGGTCACATCGGGGTCCTCACTCACCAAGGGCCTGATTCAGAGATGGTAACAGTATAGTAACATGGTGACGTTATCCATAGTAAGGGTCACATCGGGGTCCTCACTCACCAAGGGCCTGATTCAGAGATGGTAACAGTATAGTAACATGGTGACGTTATCCATAGTAAGGGTCACATCGGGGTCCTCACTCACCAAGGGCCTGATTCAGAGGTGGTAACAGTATAGTAACATGGTGACGTTAGCCATAGTAAGGGTCACATCGGGGTCCTCACTCACCAAGGGCCAGATTCAGAGATGGTAACAGTATAGTAACATGGTGACGTTATCCATAGTAAGGGTCACATCGGGCTCCTCACTCACCAAGGGCCTGATTCAGAGATGGTAACAGTATAGTAACATGGTGATGTTATCCATAGTAAGGGTCACATCGGGGTCCTCACTCACCAAGGGCCTGATTCAGAGATGGTAACAGTATAGTAACATGGTGACGTTATCCATAGTAAGGGTCACATCGGGGTCCTCACTCACCAAGGGCCTGATTCAGAGATGGTAACAGTATAGTAACATGGTGACGTTATTCATAGTAAGGGTCACATCGGGGTCCTCACTCACCAAGGGCATGATTCAGAGATGGTAACAGTATAGTAACATGGTGACGTTATCCATAGTAAGGGTCACATCGGGGTCCTCACTCACCAAGGGCCTGATTCAGAGGTGGTAACAGTATAGTAACATGGTGACGTTATCCATAGTAAGGGTCACATCGGGGTCCTCACTCACCAAGAGCATGATTCAGAGATGGTAACAGTATAGTAACATGATGACGTTATCCATAGTAAGGGTCACATCGGGGTCCTCACTCACCAAGGGCCTGATTCAGAGGTGGTAACAGTATAGTAACATGGTGACGTTATCCATAGTAAGGGTCACATCGGGGTCCTCACTCACCAAGAGCATGATTCAGAGATGGTAACAGTATAGTAACATGATGACGTTATCCATAGTAAGGGTCACATCGGGGTCCTCACTCACCAAGGGCATGATTCAGAAGTGGTAACAGTATAGTAACATGGTGACGTTATCCATAGTAAGGGTCATATCGGGGTCCTCACAACACCAAGGGCCTGATTCAGAGATGGTAACAGTATAGTAACATGATGACGTTATCCATAGTAAGGGTCACATCGGGGTCCTCATTCACCAAGGGCCTGATTCAGAGATGGTAATAGTATAGTGACATGGTGACGTTATCCATAGTAAGGGTCACATCGGGGTCCTCACTCACCAAGGGCCTGATCAGAGATGGTAACAGTATAGTAACATGGTGACGTTATCCTCAGTAAGGGTCACATCAGGGTCCTCACTCACCAAGGGCCTGATTCAGAGATGGTAACAGTATAGTAACATGGTGACGTGACGTTAGGCATAGTAAGGGTCACATCAGAGGTGGACGCTTGTGCGTGGTGGGTACCTCAGCATCTCCTTGTGTATTAGCATGTGCTGGACTTTCTGCGCGCTGTACCACTGTCGGAGATTCTGGACACACCACCATCGCATGTGCCAGTCCTACGCCAGGTGCAGCCTCTCTGTCTGACTATGGCCTTTGTGTAAGCAGCTGTTATGTGTCTGAGAACGCAGCTGCTCTCCCGCCGCACACCCGCGACTCGCATCCGGAAAGTATTCACAGCGCTTAACTTTCTCCACACTTTGTTATATTACAGCCTTATTCTAAAATGGAATAAATAAATTTTTGTCCTCAATTTTTTACACACAATTCCCCATAATGACAACGTGTGAAAAGTTTTTGTGAGATTTTTGCAAATGTAATTAAAAAAAAAAAGGTACCGTCTGCGTCTGCTGAATTTTTCATGCATACTAATAGCAAATAATCGCTCAGCTACAAGAACATGGGCAATGTGCAGGGTTTGCGTGTGTCTGTGAATCCGGCCCCTAATGTAGACCCTAATTACAGATTTAGACGACTACAGTGACCTGAGAGTTCTAGATTTCAGCTACAGAGAGGGTCATGACCTCTGGCAGATGCTGAATGTAGGGTAAAGAATAGTGCAAAGTTCCATAAAAAGTCCCAAAGTGTTTCTGCCCCGTGTGTAACAGAACCCAGCCATACACTGGTCTTAGGGGGTAGTTAGGAGAATGAGATATAATGTATACGGAAGCCTGGGACAAGGGCAGTTTCTGGAAAATGCTGTAATGAAAGTAATCAGTCTGTCTGGTCTATAGGTGGAATATCAGTAACTCGGAGCACTATGCCCTGCAATACGTGGACGGACACCAAGCATACATCACTGAGCTGGTGAGTATTACAGTAACTTGCACATAGACTGTGGTAAATTAGGTTATGTATTAAGGCATAATGGACTATAAAAATGAGAGAAACCTCAGCAAATTAAATTGTTCCCATCTCCTTGCTCATCTGTTGCAGAGAAAATAGCTGCTATTTGGGAAAAGACAAAGAGCGAGATGTACTAATGTTAAAATGCGGCCAAAACTAGGCCACATTCCCCATATGTACTAAGGCTCCGGAATGCGTCACTTTGCCCGGTGTACATAATGGCGATAGCAATAAAAAACTGTCGTCTTTCGGTCACACCCTGATTCCACCACTTCCAGTCCTCTGGCGCGCAGGAGTGCTCAGTCCAGTCCTCTGGCGCGCAGGAGTGCTCAGTCCAGTCCTCTGGCGCGCAGGAGTGCTCAGTCCAGTCCTCTGGCGCGCAGGAGTGCTCAGTCCAGTCCTCTGGCGCGCAGGAGTGCTCAGTCCAGTCCTCTGGCGCGCAGGAGTGCTCAGTCCAGTCCTCTGGCGCGCAGGAGTGCTCAGTCCAGTCCTCTGGCACGCAGGAGTGCTCAGTCCAGTCCTCTGGCGCGCAGGAGTGCTCAGTCCAGTCCTCTGGCACGCAGGAGTGCTCAGTCCAGTCCTCTGGCGCGCAGGAGTGCTCAGTCCAGTCCTCTGGCGCGCAGGAGTGCTCAGTCCAGTCCTCTTCACTTGCAAAAGAAATATATATATATAAAAAAAAAGACAGGACAAATACACCGTGATAGTACAAATTTATTATAACATACATGCACACTCACACTCTCTCACACATACTTGCCTAGTATCCCAGAAGCCAATCACGTCCACTTGTCCAAGTAGAAATCCACGGATACCTGTAAATAAAAAATTACATAATTTTTCATAAAATTTTTTTTAACACAGATGCATGGACGGATCTCGCTGATCTCTCCAATGCATCTGTGTCAAAATGATGTCAGGCACCGTGCAGGTCCGAACAACAGAAACACTGAATGATATGCCGAAGATCGTGTACGAGATTGACAGATCTTGCCTGCCATAGATACGACATACGACCCTGCGGGTACGCGCATCTGCATCATTATCGTGCGTGAACCATCACGATTTGCGCATATTTTGCACGATATGTCATTCCGATGTTTTGGCCAAATCGTGCATAATATCGTCTAGTGTGTACACACCTTCTTAAGTGAATACAGCACTGCAAAGAACTGTCAGCGCTATTGTCAAGTATGCCTCATAGTAGGGATGGCCATCGGTGGGGTTTGCACCCCCTCGATCGCCACCGCTGCTGTTTGCACTGTGGGCCGCTGGCCAATCAAAAGTGGGGCGGGGCTTAATGGCAGCTGGAAGGCGGGGTTAAGCTCTGTCCTGACAAGACAAAAAAAAATCTGCTCCCCTCTCATCCATCGATGGCGGAGAACCATTAGTTAACATTGGTTGGCCACATCGATGTTTTGAAAATATTGAAGGTTGATAGCCAACCCTTCCGTTGGTGGAATCACTGCAGGACATCTCAGGAATATGAGGTACCATCACTCAAATAGTAACGGAGAAGCATCTTATAGCTGCTAATAGCGAAAATGTAACTTCTAAATTTATAGACAGATAATTACTGCTTTATCCCTCAGCCTGCATCAACACAAATAAAATAAATGTAATATGTCTCCAGCTGGTTACACTGCATTCTGATAAGGGTAGATAGGGAGATGTGATTATTGAGCTGCTCACTGACCCTCATATTACATCAGGAGAAAAGGCATCATAACCAATTGCATTATTGCTAACAGTGTAGAGATGGGCACAGCACTATAGCTCTAAAACCTTGTGAAAGACAGAAATAAATAGCAGTGTTATGGAACTCCAGCTCAATTGTGTAAGACCACTAGGAGAGTCTTCAGGTGCCCGTTGTTCCCTTAGTGTTATGCACACACCGGTACTTAGGATGCCGCCAGATCTTAAGCCACAGGCAGTAGGTGCTTACACAATTGAGTGAAGACCATAGAGTATATGGCTAGAGAAGCAAACGTCAAGACACAGACAGGACTGGAACACTGAAGATTAAAGGACGGGTCTGGGTCTTCAGTAACGCTGCAGCTAGTGAGGCACTGGGAGGTGGATTGTAGAGGATTGTGCAGTAGGAAAACACTTGCAGGCTGAGCTGGGAGAACACAATGGGAACACAGGTCTGGGGCCCTGTTAGGTTTCAGACACGGCTGACGGGCAAGGCTTCGGACAGGCAGAGAGTCCACAGGAATGTACAAGTACAGGGGCCTGGAACACAGACTAGCGACTTACACCAAAGTATAAACTATAACCGGCAGGGAGATCCACCAATCAACAGCAGCTTGGGAAGGAGGAACTCTACTACTAATTGGAAGCAGTTGCAGTGCTGCATGTCCACCTGTCAGTTGGAAGCGGCCTCCCGGTGTCCGTCTCTGGGCAACCGCAGGCACCGTCTTAGCCCAGTGTCTCCATTGCCTGGCAACTGGCGGGACCATCTGAGCCTAAGGCCATTAGATGCGGTGTCCTGGTTGCTTGGTAACAACCAGAGCTCGAGAGGGAAACAAGTGGCGGCTTGTGACAAGCAGCCAATGTCACCAAATGAAGAAGTGAGTTGGGACAGATCTTGGTGATAAGAGACACTGGGAGACAGATAATATCCTCACTGGAGACATTCAGATTAAGATTTAAAACACTAAGCCCACTGGTCAGTTAGGGTCATCCAATTTATTAAGTTCATAACTACCAACTTTTACAAGGACAGCCTGGGGAATACTTACACATCAGGTCACATAGGAGCAGGGCTGGCCCTAGCCCAATTTTTTTGGTAAGCGAGTGTATTTTTTGGCGCCCCCCCTATACCTTTTACAGTGCCCCCAGTAGTGGTCCCCCCTGTGCAGTGCCCCTTGCACCCCCAGTAGTGGTCCCCCCTGTGCAGTGCCCCTTGTGCCCCCAGTAGTAAGCCCCTTATATAGTGCCCCCAGTAGTTGTCCCCTTATGCAGTGCCCCCAGTAGTGGTACCCCCTATACAGTGCCCCTTATACAGTGCCCCCAGTAGTATTCCTCCCCCCCATGCAGTGCCCTTTAAACAGTGGCCCCAGTTGTAGTTTCCCCCCTATGCAGTACTCCCAGTATTGCCCTTTATATAGTGCCCCCAGTAGTGGCCACCCCCTTGTAGTGCCTCTAGTAGTAGTCCCCCCTTGTAGTAGTCCACCCCCCCTTGTTGTGCCCCCAGTGGAGGCTCCCCCCTATGCAGAGCCCCCCTCTTGTATTGCCCCTAGTAGTACTCCCCCCTTTGACTCCCAGCACCATAAGGATAGACAAATGTAAGTAAAAAAAAAACACCTGAATCCCCGCTCCTGCTCCCGCCGCCGCCATCTGCTCCACAGTCCCTCCTCCCGCTCTCCCATTACCCACTGCAGGAGCTGGAAGATGGAGCGGCTCCTGCAGTGGCCGCAGCAGCAGTCAGTGAGAGTCTGAAAGCGCCTGTGTGTTTCTCACTGTAGTGCTGAGCGAACTCCGTC
>JAUIMM010000460.1:525000-545000 GCA_031769625.1 Taudactylus pleione | reverse complement strand
TTTATTCATACCTGCAAATCCTTGTGGGTGGCATAGCGATTGATAGAACAAAGTCCCTTGGTATGCCTATATGCACTTTACTCTTTTTTTGGTTGCAGTGTATTGGTACCTACATTACTAGAGTTGCACTGAACACTCTGCACTGTATATTTAGACTTATGGTGAAGCACCTTTTTGCGTTTTTGCACTTTTTTGAATGCTTATTTGTACTTGTTTGCTATAGGGTGCAATAGATCACCAAGTGGCACTTTGGTTGGATACACTTTATATTTGTGTATAGCACAGTATCAGTATTTATATATGTTTTTTCTCTTTGCCTAAAAAAAATTTCTGTGCCTGGGAGCTGCGGAAGGAGCTCGTCTGATTGCTTTTATTATTTAAAGACAACTTTGAAGGAATTACACTAGATGGCGCTGTCGGCTCACTATCACGGAATATTATTTGATTGGACATTCTTGAGCAGCGGTCCTATTTTGGAGACTATTATAGCAGCCACTCTAAGATAAGAGGAGTGTAACCTAGATTCCCTTGTGACTGATTGGATTTCATGGAAAGGATATTTCATCCATCTCTATTGATAGATATAGCGCCGGTCACCACTATTTGTGTGTGTGTGTATATATATATATATATATATACATATATATATATCTGTAGGAAGGCACTCCAATTCAGTATGGCAATAACCGTGGTGTCTTCTTGTGAATCCGGATGAGTGCCGCTTACCCTGTATTCTGTGGATATGTGTGTGTATGTGTATGTATGTATATTTATATATATATATATATATATATATATATATTATAGAGCACAGTCTGGCGGCACTCTGTAGTAAAAATCACACAGGTAGCGGGATCAAATGCTCAACGAGTTGATGTTTATTCCATCGTCTTCAGGATACAAAATACTATTTTTTTAATTGTATTTTGTATCTTGAAGATGATGGAATAAACATCGAAATTTTGAGCATTTGATCCTGGTACCTGTGGGATGTTTAATACTGAGTGCAGCCGGACTGTGCTCTATAATATATATATAATATATATATATATATATATATATATATATATATACAGAATGCAGCCGGACTGTGCTATATGTTGAAGCTCTTGCAATGGCGCCTCTATGGAGGGCACCTGGATTATTTATCTATGCATTTGGGAGTGCCACCTGAACTACTTTTTTATATACAGCCATGGCCAAAAGTTCTGAGAATGGCACAAGTATTGGGTGTCACAAAGTCTGCTGCTTCAGTGTTTATGATGGCAATTTGCATTAAGAGTGATCAGATGAATTGCAAAGTCCCTCTTTGCCGTGACAATGAACTTAGGGCCCGATTCAGACCCGCTTGCTAGGCTGCGTTCGCACATAGCTGCCGATGTTTCGCAATGTGCGTATGCATCGCAGTGCGAGAACTATTCCAGACGATCAGGAAGCATACACTCGCCGTACATAGACTGCTCGCTAGAATGAGTGACGGGACAAGCAGTTTATGGGAGGTGACTGGGATGGTCAATGAAAACGGAGGTGTGGTGGGTTCAGCTCAGGCATGTCTAAGCAGCTTAACGCCGTTTCAGAGGCGTGCATAATTAAGACACAGCGTCATAGTACACATCACATGGTTGAATTACACACTGAAGCACTCGCAGTGCTTGCAGTAGGGTATGGTCAACCACAAGTGCTGCATTCGCTTTCGATGGTACTGGATGTTACCGATTGCTGCATACACTTCCTGGAGATGACGTGGCAAAGTGGACGTCTTAAGACAGGATGGTGGGCATCTAAATACACACCGTGATCGCACGCCAAGACATAGTGGGCCTGCTAGTCCCTTGCCGTGCGATCACGGGATTTGCAAACTTTGGTTGCGTGCGAACACATCTAACGAGCAGGTCTGAATCGAGCCCTTAATCCCAAAAACATTTCCACTGCATTTCAGCCCTGCCACAAAAGAACCAGCTGACACGTCAGGGATTCTCTCGTTAACACAGGTGAGAGTGTTGACGAGGACAAGGCTGGAGATCACTCTGTCATGTTGATTGAGTTAGGACAACAGACTGGAAGCTTTAAAAAGAGGGTGGAGCTTGAAATCATTGTTCTTCCTTTGTTAACTATGGTTACCTGCAAGGAAATAAGTGCAGTCATCATTGTTTTGCACAAAAAGGGCTTCACAGGCAAGGATATTGCTGCTAGTAAGATTGCAGCTAAATCAACCATTTATCGGATCAAGAACTTCAAGGAGAGAGGTTCAATAGTTGTGAAGAAGGCTCCAGGGCACCCAAGAAGGTCCAGCAAGCGCCAGGACCGTCTCCTAAAGTTGATTCAGCTGTGGGATCAGGGCACCACCAGTGCAGAGCTTGCTCAGGAATGGCAGCAGGCAGGTGTGAGAGCATCTTTAAGCACAGTGCGGCAAAGACTTTTGGAGGATGGCCTGGTGTCAAGAAGGACAACAAAGAAGCCACTTCTCTCCAGGAAAAACATCAGGGACAGACTAATATTCTGCAAAAGGTACAGGGATTGGGCTGCTGAGAACTGGGGTAAAGTTATTTTCTCTGATGAATCACCTTTCAGATTGTTTGGGGCATCTGGAAATACGCTTGTCCGGAGAAGGAAAGGTGAGCGCTACCATCAGTCCTGTGACATGCCAACAGTAACGCATCCTGAGACCATTCATGTGTGGGGTTGGTTCTCAGCCAAGGGAGTGGGCTCACTCACAATTTTGCCTAAGAACACAGCCATGAATAAATAATGGTACCAAAACGTCCTCCAAGAGCAACTTCTCCCAACCATACAAGAACAGTTTGGTGAGGAACAATGCCTTTTCCAGCATGATGGAGCACCACCTTGCCATAAGGCAAAAGTGATAACTAAGTGGCTCAGGGAACAAAACATTGAAATCGGGAAACTCCCCAGACCTTAATCCCATTGAGTACTTGTGGTCAATCCTCAAGAGGAGGGTATACAAACAAAACCCCACAAATTCTGACAAACGCCAAGAACTGATTAGCACAGGATGGGCGGCCATCAGTCAGTACGTGGCCCAGGTGGTGAGTGACAGCATGCCAGGTCCAATTGCAGAGGTCTGGAAAAAGAACTGTCAACATTGCAAATATTGACTTTTTGCATAAACTTTATGTAATAATCAATAAAAGCCTCTGACACTTATGAAATGCCGTAATGTTACTTCAGTATACCATAGTAACATCTGACACTTATGTAATGTTACCTCTGTATAACATAGTAACATCTGACACTTATGTAATGCTGTAATGTTACCTCAGTATAACATAGTAACATCTGACACTTATGTAATGCTACCTCAGTATAACATAGTAACATCTGACACTTATGTAATGCTACCTCAGTATATCATAGTAACATTTGACATTTATGTAATGTTACCTCAGTATACCATAGTAACATCTGACACTTATGTAATGCTGTAATGTTACCTCAGTATACCGTAGTAACATCTGACACTTATGTAATGCTACCTCAGTATATCATAGTAACATTTGACACTTATGTAATGTTACCTCAGTATACCATGGTAACATCTGACACTTATGTAATGTTACCTCAGTATACCATGGTAACATCTGACACTTATGTAATGTTACCTCAGTATAACATAGTAACATCTGACACTTATGTAATGCTGTAATGTTACCTCAATATACCATAGTAACATCTGACACTTATGTAATTATGTAATGTTACCTCAGTATACCATAGTAACATTTGACACTTATGTAATGTTACCTCAGTATACCATAGTAACATCTGACACTTATGTAATGCTGTAATGTTACCTCAGTATACTGTAGTAACATCTGACACTTATCTAATGTTACCTCAATATACCATAGTAACATCTGACACTTATGTAATGCTGTAATGTTACCTCAGTATACCGTGGTAACATCTGACACTTATGTCATGCTGTAATGCTACCTCAGTATACCATAGTAACATCTGACACTTATGTAATGCTGTAATGTTACCTCAGTATACCGTGGTAACATCTGACACTTATGTAATGCTGTCATGTTACCTCAGTATACCATAATAACATTTGTCACTTATGTAATGCTGTAATGGTACCTCAGTATACCATAGTAACATCTGACACTTATGTAATGCTACCTCAGTATACCATAGTAACATTTGACACTTATGTAATGTTACCTCAGTATACCATAGTAACATTTGACACTTATGTAATGTTACCTCAGTATACCATAGTAACATCTGACACTTATGTAATGCTGTAATGTTACCTCAGTATACCGTAGTAACATCTGACACTTATGTAATGCTACCTCAGTATACCATAGTAACATCTGACACTTATGTTATGTTACCTCAGTATACCATGGTAACATCTGACACTTATGTAATGCTACCTCAGTATACCATAGTAACATCTGACACTAATGTAATGCTGTAATGTTACCTCAGTAGACCATAGTAACATCTGACACTTATGTAATGTTACCTCAGTATACCATAGTAACATCTGACACTTATGTAATGCTGTAATGTTACCTCAGTATACCATAGTATTTTCTGACATTTATGTAATGTTACCTCAGTATACCATGGTAACATCTGACAGTTATGTAATGTTACCTCAGTATACCATGGTAACAACTGATACTTATGTAATGCTGTAATGTTACCTCAGTATACCATAGTAACATCTGACACTTATGTAATGCTGTAATGCTACCTCAGTATACCATAGTAACATCTGACACTTATGTAATGCTGTAGTGTTACCTCAGTAGACCATAGTAACATCTGACACTTATGTAATGTTACCTCAGTATACTATAGTAACATCTGACACTTATCTAATGCTACCTCAGTATACCATAGTAACATCTGACACTTATGTAATGCTACCTCAGTATACCATAGTAACATCTGACACTTATGTAATGCTGTAATGTTACCTCAGTATACCATAGTATTTTCTGACATTTATGTAATGCTACCTCAGTATATCATAGTAAAATCTGACACTTATGTAATGCTGTAATGTTACCTCAGTAGACCATAGTAACATCTGACACTTATGTAATGCTGTAATGTTACCTCAGTATACCGTAGTAACATCTGACACTTATGTAATGCTACCTCAGTATATCATAGTAACATTTGACACTTATGTAATGTTACCTCAGTATACCATGGTAACATCTGACACTTATGTAATGTTACCTCAGTATAACATAGTAACATCTGACACTTATGTAATGCTACCTCACTATATCATAGTAACATCTGACACTTATGTCATGCTGTAATGTTACCTCAATATACCATAGTAACATCTGACACTTATGTAATGCTACCTCACTATATCATAGTAACATCTGACACTTATGTAATGCTGTAATGTTACCTCAGTATACCATAATAACATTTGTCACTTATGTAATGCTGTAATGGTACCTCAGTATACCATAGTAACATCTGACACTTATGTAATGCTACCTCAGTATACCATAGTAACATTTGACACTTATGTAATGTTACCTCAGTATACCATAGTAACATCTGACACTTATGTAATGCTGTAATGTTACCTCAGTATACCGTAGTAACATCTGACACTTATCTAATGTTACCTCAGTATATCATAGTAACATCTGATACTTATGTAATGCTGTAATGTTACCTCAGTATACCATAATAACATTTGTCACTTATGTAATGCTGTAATGGTACCTCAGTATACCATAGTAACATCTGACACTTATGTAATGTTACCTCAGTATACCATAGTAACATCTGACACTTATGTAATGCTGTAATGTTACCTCAGTATACCGTAGTAACATCTGACACTTATCTAATGTTACCTCAGTATATCATAGTAACATCTGATACTTATGTAATGCTGTAATGCTACCTCAGTATACCATAGTAACATCTGACACTTATGTTATGTTACCTCAGTATACCATGGTAACATCTGACACTTATGTAATGCTACCTCAGTATACCATAGTAACATCTGACACTAATGTAATGCTGTAATGTTACCTCAGTAGACCATAGTAACATCTGACACTTATGTAATGTTACCTCAGTATACCATAGTAACATCTGACACTTATGTAATGCTGTAATGTTACCTCAGTATACCATAGTATTTTCTGACATTTATGTAATGTTACCTCAGTATACCATGGTAACATCTGACAGTTATGTAATGTTACCTCAGTATACCATGGTAACAACTGATACTTATGTAATGCTGTAATGTTACCTCAGTATACCATAGTAACATCTGACACTTATGTAATGCTGTAATGCTACCTCAGTATACCATAGTAACATCTGACACTTATGTAATGCTGTAGTGTTACCTCAGTAGACCATAGTAACATCTGACACTTATGTAATGTTACCTCAGTATACTATAGTAACATCTGACACTTATCTAATGCTACCTCAGTATACCATAGTAACATCTGACACTTATGTAATGCTACCTCAGTATACCATAGTAACATCTGACACTTATGTAATGCTGTAATGTTACCTCAGTATACCATAGTATTTTCTGACATTTATGTAATGCTACCTCAGTATATCATAGTAAAATCTGACACTTATGTAATGCTGTAATGTTACCTCAGTAGACCATAGTAACATCTGACACTTATGTAATGCTACCTCAGTATATCATAGTAATATCTGACACTAATGTAATGCTGTAATGTTACCTCAGTATACCGTAGTAACATCTGACACTTATGTAATGTTACCTCAGTATACCATAGTAACATCTGACACTTATGTAATGCTGTAATGTTACCTCAGTATACCATAGTATTTTCTGACATTTATGTAATGTTACCTCAGTATACCATGGTAACATCTGACACTTATGTAATGTTACCTCAGTATACCATGGTAACAACTGATACTTATGTAATGCTGTAATGCTACCTCAGTATACCATAGAAACATCTGATACTTATGTAATGCTGTAATGTTACCTCAGTATACCATAGTAACATCTGACACTTATGTAATGCTACCTCAGTATACCGTAGTAACATCTGACACTTATGTAATGCTACCTCAGTATACCATAGTAACATCTGACACTTATGTAATGTTACCTCAGTATACCATAGTAACTTCTGACACTTATGTAATGTTACCTCAGTATACCATGATAACATCTGACACTTATGTAATGCTGTAATGTTACCTCAGTATACCATAGTAACATCTGACACTTATGTAATGTTACCTCAGTATACCATAGTAACATCTAACACTTATGTAATGCTGTAATTTTACCTCAGTATACCATAGTAACATCTGACACTTATGTAATGTTACCTCAGTATACCATAGTAACATCTAACACTTATGTAATGCTGTAGTGTTACCTCAGTAGACCATAGTAACATCTGACACTTATGTAATGTTACCTCAGTATACCATAGTAACATCTAACACTTATGTAATGCTGTAATTTTACCTCAGTATACCATAGTAACATCTGACACTTATGTAATGTTACCTCAGTATACCATAGTAACATCTGACACTTATGTAATGTTACCTCAGTATACCATAGTAACATCTAACACTTATGTAATGCTGTAATGTTACCTCAGTATACCATAGTAACATCTGACACTTATGTAATGCTGTAATGTTACCTCAGTATACCATAGTAACATCTGACACTTATGTCATGCTGTAATGTTACCTCAGTATACCATAGTAACATATGACACTAATGTAATGTTACCTCAGTATACCATAGTAACATATGACAATTATGTCATGTTACCTCTGTAGACCATAGTAACATCTGACACTTATCATTGAGACAGCAGTACTCAGCGTCTGTATTAAGACTCCGATAATGCGTCTCAATCTTTTTCCACCGGGCTGCAACACCAGTAACTGGGCTGGTGATTTTGGAGGGTCGCGGCTGAGCTTGTTAGCAGCAGTGCGGTGACCTGGATGCACGGAGATGTCGGGTAAGGCAACTCCTTGCTTACGGGGAATCGCGCACGGAAGTCCTTGCTTCTGGTGTCAGACACGCAACAGAAGCCGCTGCAGTCGGGGGGGCCAGGAATGTCCGCGTCCTCACTACACCATCGGGGCCTTATCCTCTGATGCCGGTGATCAGCAGCAGACTATTCTGCTGCCACGAGGAAAGTGTACCCGGCTGGTTAATGCAGCTTAGGGGAGGTAGGCACTTCCCCAACCCGGGTGCAGTCCCTATGAAGGGTTTTGCGCATCTGGGTTGCTCCGCCTACCCTCCACGTGTATATGAGACGCTCACAGTCCATGCTAAATGCGCCCTGTAGCTGTGGTCTCAGGAGGGTTCCAGTCAGTCTCCCTGTATACCTCTCCCTTGGTTGGTATATAGTTCTCTATATCCTACATTCCTGGTGTTTGTGTAGTTGCTTTAGAGTCGATTGTAATTATATTACATGTACATTGTATGTGACTGAAATTATATTATATGTGCAGTGTATGTGACTGTAATTATATTACATGTACATTGTATGTGACTGTAATTATATTACATGTGCAGTGTATGTGACTGTAATTATATTACATGTGCATTGTATGTGACTGTAATTATATTACATGTACATTGTATGTGACTGTAGTTATATTACATGTGCAGTGTATGTGACTGTAATTATATTACATGTGCAGTGTATGTGACTGTAATTATATTACATGTGCAGTGTATGTGACTGTAATTATATTGCATGTGCAGTGTATGTGACTGTAATTATATTACATGTGCAGTGTATGTGACTGTAATTATATTGCATGTGCATTGTATGTGACTGTAATTATATTACATGTGCAGTGTATGTGACTGTAATTATATTACATGTGCAGTGTATGTGACTGTAATTATATTACATGTGCAGTGTATGTGACTGTAATTATATTGCATGTGCAGTGTATGTGACTGTAATTATATTACATGTGCAGTGTATGTGACTGTAATTATATTGTATGTGCATTGTATGTGACTGTAATTATATTACATGTGCAGTGTATGTGACTGTAATTATATTACATGTGCAGTGTATGTGACTGTAATTATATTACATGTGCAGTGTATGTGACTGTAATTATATTACATGTGCAGTGTATGTGACTGTAATTATATTACATGTGCAGTGTATGTGACTGTTTGCTAGCTGCTGTATTGACACTGTCTGTTATGTCTGTCATTTATAACTATCACTGTTTTCTCTCCATCCTCTTGGGGTGGAGGTTTTTCTCTGAGTACATAACATTGCATTTATTACCTTTATTTTGAACATGTTAAAGGATAAAGTGATACAGAAGGGGGAGCCCTCTGAGCTTGTTTCATGTAAATCATGTATGACTTATTTGTCCCCTCAGTATATTAAGGATGGTTTGTGTGTTGTCTGTTATATAGAGCCACCTCAGCAGTCCGGGTTACCTGTCTCTGGACAGGAGCCATCTTTGGTGTCCTCTTTCTCCCAGGTAATGAAGCAGTTTGTGGATCGTATGGCTGCTCCCACTATGCCACCTTGGATGGGGTGTACACAGCATGCCATGTTTGCACCCCCTATGCATTTTTGCTAGAAGGATGTTGATGGCCATTCTAGTCAGAGTATGGCACCATCTAATGTTGATAGCAGACCGGTAGTTACTAAGGTGCCTAAGCACAAGTTATCTTTTTATCAGTCAGAGGAATCAGATGATGCGCAGGGTTCCTCTCCAGGGTCTAGCTCGTGGGAGGAGGACCATCCATCCACAGTGGATGTTCCTTCTTTGGTGAGGGCAGTTAAATCAATCCTAGACATTCAGGATGATGAACCAGCTCATAGTAAGAAGGTTCCAGTGTATAATCGCCACCGGAAGGTGGTCAAAACGGAGTTTCCTGTATCCGAACAGCTGACTGAGCTTATGGATGAGGCATGGGGTAACTCTGACAAACGTTTTTGTGTGAATAAGAGAATAACATTGTTGTATCCTTTTCCGGCTTTTGTATGTACTTAGCGGGAAGTACATCCTACTGTGAATGCTGCTGTGACGCATTTAATCAGAAATGCTACATTATCTATTCCGTCAGCATCTTCCCTGAAGGATTCCACAGATAAAAAGATGGAATCCTGTCTTAAAACGATTTTTTCATCATCTGGAGCTGTTATTCGTCCAGCTATGGCTGGAGCCTGGGTAGCCAAAGCAGTTGAAGAATGGATGGGAGCATTGGAAAATTCTTTACCAAGTGCTACCAGAGAACAGATGTATATCTCCCTTATATGGGAAGTGGCTTCCTATCTGGGAGGAGCTGCTGTAGATGATGGAATTTTAGCTTCTAAAGCATCAGCAGCTTCAATAGTGGCGCACAGGGCCCCTTGGTTAAGATCCTGGAATGCTGATATAGGATCAAAGAAGGCGCTGGAAGTTTTACTTTTCTATGGAAATTTACTTTTTGGAGCAGAGTTGGGTAAAATAATAGCTACTCTGGCGGCTTCTAAGTCAGCAGGTCTGCCATCTACGGCGACTGTAAAGTCTAGGCAGGTTTTTATTTGGTCTTTCCGTCCTCAGGGACGAGCAAGGGAACAGCCTTCCTCTAAGAGTTCTAGTTTTCGCAAAATATCAAGGCGACAAACTAACGAGGTCTGGGCTGGCAAGACGTCCAGCTTCTAAGCTGGACAACAAACCCTCTGCCTGATGGGACGGCTTCCTCCTGGAAGATCCCAGGGTGG
Organism: Taudactylus pleione; assembly: GCA_031769625.1. Lineage (NCBI taxonomy): Eukaryota > Metazoa > Chordata > Amphibia > Anura > Myobatrachidae > Taudactylus > Taudactylus pleione. The sequence continues at coordinate 534,243 of JAUIMM010000460.1, read as the reverse complement.
GAGGCTGACTTCTTTAGTTTGTGGATTGTTGGCGTCAAACAACAGATGCCTATGTCCGAGAAGTGGTCTCTCGGGTATGCCCTGAATTTCAGGACGCATCCTCCCCCGGAGTTTTTTTGCTCAGATCCCCCATCAGATGTGGTCAAGGCCTTGGGTCTTCAGGAAGCCATTCACTCCCTGCTGCACGTGGGGATAATAGTCCCGGTTTCTGTGTTGCAACAGGGAAGGGGTTATTATATCAATCTATTTCTGGTTCAGAAACTGAATGGGTGTTATCGCCATGTACTTAATCCAAAAAAGAGGTTGATCCATGTACCCAAGTTTCGTATGGAAACTCTCTGTTCAATTGTATTGGCAGTCAAGCCAGGGGATTACATGGTTTCCTTGGACATTTAGGATGCATATCTGTAAGGTTCTATTATACCATCCCACCAGCAATTTTTACAGTTTGCTGTCCGTCAGCAACATTACCAATTTCAGGCTCTACCCTTTTGCCTATCTATGGCTCCACAGGTTTTTACCAAATAATGGCAATCATGACGGCCTATGTCATGCATCAGGGAGTCAGAATTCTGCCATATCTGGATGATATTCTGATAATGGCACAGACTCCAGTTGTTTACAAAACCATCTGCAACTGACCATAGCCTGCTTACATAAGCATGGCTGGATCATCAATTGGAAGAATTCATCACTTTCTCCAACGCAGTAGGTGCTACATTTAGGAGCTCTTCTGGATTCTTGGGCACAGATGGTGTTTCTGCCAGAGGACAAGGTTGTGGCCCTATTGTTGCGAATATGCAAGCTGCTTCGAAAGTGAAGGTTATCCATTCTGCTAGCAATGCAGGTCGTGGGATCAATGGTATCCACCTTTTGACATGGTGGGGTATGCTCAGTCCATTCCAGGCCTCTGCAAAGATTGATTCTCTCCTAGTGTAATGGACAGTATAATCGAATAAAGTCCCAGAGGATCCTTCTTACTCCAGAGGTTCGTCACTCCCTCGTGTGGTGGCTGAGAAAGGATCATCTGAACAAAGGGTGCCCATTCTGTATTCCAAATGCTGCTCGCCACGGACGCCAGTCTTCGCGGATGGGGAGCAGTGACAGGTCATCACACCTTTCAGTGAAAATGGACAAAACAGGAAAGTCATCTGCCAATAAACATTCTGGAACTGCAAGCAGTGCACAAAGCACTTGTCATGGCACAGGACCTGCTCCAGGGCAAGCCAGTTCAGATCCAGTCTGACAATGCAACAACATGTCCTACCTCAATCATCAGGGAGGCACAAGAAGTTACGCAGCCATGAAAGAAGTCATCTTCTGGCCATCTCGGCAATATTCATACCGGGAGTGCTCAATTGGGAAGCAGACTTCCTAACTCGCCAGGATATATATACTGGAGAGTGGTCTCTCCATCCAGGAGTGTTTCAGCTCCTGGTAAACAAATTGGGTCTGCCAGAAATGGATCTCATAACGTTGCATCACGACTGCAAGGTCCCCAGGTACGGGTTCAGGTCCAGGGACCCATCCGCAACTATCGTGGATACACTGGCAGTAAGATGGGCCTTCAAGCTGGCATATCCATTTCCTCCGATCTCCCTCCTCCCAAGAGTTCTCAGGAAATTCAAGCAGGAAGGCGGAACAGTAATACTAGTGGCTCCGGCTTGGCCCAGACATCATTGGTTCATCAACATACAGAATCTAGCCATAGACAGTCTGTATCCTCTTCGTCTATGGCAGGATCTGCTAACTTTTACCGCGTGGCTCTTGAATCTTCCAATTCTGTAATTCCGCACCTATTAGAGTTTGGCATTCTTTTAGTCAATTGTGTTCCCACAGAAAATATGATCCTAAGGTGTTTCGGATTTCCAGGATATTGGCTTTTCTCCAGGCAGATTTAAACCATGGTCTCCGTCTGGCTACTTTGAGAGTGCAGGTTTCTGCACTGTCAGTCTGGTTTCAGAGGAAGATTGCCTCATTTCCAGATGTTAGAATTTTTTTCCAAGGAGTTCTGCGAGTTCAGCGTCCCTTTGTTCAACCTTAGCACCATGGGATTTGTCTTTGGTTCTTAAGGGGCTACAAGCTCACTTATTTGAACCTCTAGACTTGAAGTGGTTGACAGCGAAGACACTTTTTCTTCTCGCCATCTCTTCTGCATGCAGAGTCTCTGATATGGCAGCGCTTTCTTGTCGCTCTCCATTTTTGATTTTTCTCTAGGAAGAAGCTGTTCTTCGTACAAGGGAGGGTTACCTTCTGAAGGTAGTGTCCAGTTTTCATGTGAATGAAGAAATTGTAGTTCCAGCTTTTCAGGCTCCAGATCTTTCTGTAGGTTAGAGTTATGGTAGACTTCCCTAGATAACTCCTTTTCTTCGCGGTCCACAGGGCACCCACCCTGACGCACCTGGCTGCATGGTAAGTTATTTTCTTTCGGTCACAGATTCCCTTATTTTGTGTAAGAGTATTTCTGATGTATGAGTGCATTTCCTTCTCCTGCCTTGAGGCTTGTTAACTAAACTGAAGTCCTATGGCTAGGGGCGAGGTATATATGGAGGAGGACCTGAGGCATCCTGGAAACTGAAGCTTTAACTGTTTTTGGTGCCTGGTCTCCAACCATAATATCCTTTTATTTTTATATATATATATATATATATATATATATATATATTATATGAGAGAGAGTGATGAAACACTAGAACTATCTATGGCTGTCCAATTGGAAGGTTATTGATCAAATATTGGGGAAAAGGAGGAGGATATCTTAAGCACAAATGCTGCATACACACGTAAAGATTTTCTGTCCAACCATCCAACTAGGTGATTGGTTGGAATGAGAATCTGGCAAGGTATGAAAGCAAAGACAATCAGCAATTTGCTCCCAAATGCTGGAAAATGGACAAAAACTGTTGTTTGAACAAATTGTTTAGATCAAACATTTAACAAACTTGTCTGACGCCATTTTCATCTGTTTTCTGGCATTTAGGAGCAAATTGCTGATTGTCAGTTACTCCCATACGTTACCAGATTCTCATTCCAACCAATCAGCTAGTTGGCTGGTTGGACAGAAAATCTTTAAGTGTGTATGCACCTAAAGATTTCACTTATTATTCTCAGTTCACGTGGTCATTATCCAAAATAATATCCTTGTCAAACCAGTTTACTGGGTATAAGAAAATATCAGTGTGTGGAGGTGCTCCCCCGTGTCATGGCGGCCGACACTTGAGACTCCTGGAGGGAGGCAGGCCTACTAGGCACAATAAACTGGGGGGGTCTTAGCAATGACCTTTCCATGAAACTCAGTAGCACAGGATAAAAGTAAAATAGAATTTATTCACAAAAGATTTATAATCAGCAAGGTCTCATATAAGGTTTCAAACAGCACAGAGATTCATATATGCAATAATAAGTATAGGAGAGAATCCCCAAATATATATAAGCAGTCTTTATAGCATATAGGAACTAACGTGATAGGAAACCCCGAGTCCAGAATGAGGCTAACACCTCAGGATGACATTAAGGACCTTTGCCAGGATAGAACCCTGTAGTAATGGAAATCCGGAGCAGAGCGGACCCTGCAGAATAGTATAGTTCTGGGACAGGGCCGAGCTCTGCAGTGCAGTGAGAGATGAAGCAAACTTGAGCCTTGTGGAGTAGTGAAGTCGGAGCAGGGTTAAGCCCTGTAAGACTATGAGATTCCAGGACAGGGTTGAGCCCTGTGGCGTGGCTAGAGTTCGGAGCAGGGTTAAGCCCCGTGATGCAGAGAGGATTGTAGCGGGGTTGAGCCCTATAGTGTGGCTAGGGTTCGGAGCAGGGTTGAGCCCCGTGATGCGGAGAAGATTGCAGCAGGGTTGAGCCCTATAGTGTGGCTAGGGTTCAGAGCAGGGTTGAGCCCCGTGATGCGGAGAAGATTGCAGCAGGGTTGAGCCCCATGGTGCGGCTAGGGTTTGGAGCGGGGTTGAGCCCCGTGGTGGGCTAGGGTTTGGAGCAGGGTTGAGCCCCATGATGAAGAGATGACTCTGTAACGGTGCAGTTGACAACTGTAACAAGGATGAGTTCAATATCCACAGGAACGAAAAGACAACAGGTAAAGTGCAGCAAAATGATGAAAGCACAATGTTGGAGCAAAAGCAATACTTAGGCAATAGGAATGCTGGGCCCTGTAGTGCAGCGGGTGACTGACATCAGAAGTTCATCTGGAATACAACAGTCCACAGCAATCCACAGGCACAGCTGGGATCTGGCAGGAGTCCAAGAAAAGACCTGAAAGCAACTTTGCACAGACACTGAGACACAGTTAGTAACAGGCTTTATACTAGAGGTCTGTGATCCAGAGGAAGTTTCAGAACATGTGACCCAAATGGAATCAGGTTTGAAATAATGCGCAATCTAGGAATCCCACAACCTGACGACACCTGGGAAACAGATGATCACTTTAACACTCTATCCCCTGAATGAGAAGCATGCCAGCAAGCAGGATAGCTCCTCCGATGACCACAATGGAACTTTGGCAAAAGTAGTCTATCTTTATGTACTGAAATAGTCGCAGTCCTGACACCCCGAGAGTAATTATAACATAGGACACGAAGAAGAAAAGAAAGCTCTCCTTTTTGGGGGCACACTTATTTTAAATTAATACATAGCTTTTAATTGTTTTTCTAAAAAGTTTTGTTTCCAAAAGTTATAAAAAAAAACACATAAAACAAACACACAAAGATTCAGTTTTTAATCTGTTTATTTAGCAAAAAAAAAATCACTCCAGAGTTAGGGTAGACTCTTAATCAAATTCACAAAAATGCTAACATAAGCGGAATATAAGTATGTAACTATATTTTATAATCGCTCTAAGCGTATGGGTAGGCTGTAATCACACAGTTGAAATCGGAAAGATGTTATACATATTCATTACCATAATCATTCATACGGTTTAGGTATGTCCTCTCTTTAGCAGGTGAAAGTAATATGTTAAATAACCTTAATGTATGTGATAAAACCATTTCACATTTATATAAGCAGATACGGAATTGCCTTAATATATATTAGAATCAGTGCATATCCGCTCTCTATAGTTACCAGCAATAATGACACTTTTTTTCAAAGAAATCCTCGCATATCACAGCATACTGAGTGACACTCAATCCATAACTCCCAACTATTAGGTCCCCCGAAGAGGGCCAGTTTGCGCGCCTACGGTGTGTGTGTGTGTCTGAAAAGGGGCGGGGCTTTGAGGAAAGAAGGAGTGGTCTTGGGAAAACGGGGCGTGGCCTCATGGCTTCCCCTGTTTACGTCACTATGGGCGCGTGCCCAGCACTCTCCGACATGCTGGGCAGCCCCCAGGCTCTCCGTATACTGGTGAACAGATGCCGTGCGCATACACACGACGTGTTCTCCTCCTGCACACCCGCTGCTTTGCATAACAGAGCAGTGGCTTGTGCTCACCCACCTCCATCTCCCCACCTCACCGCGGGACACTGTGGCCAGCGGGACAGTCCCAGAAAAACGGGACTGTCCCGCTGGATGCGGGACAGTTGGGAGGTATGCTTATTTTTCCTCATATAAATGCTGTTGAATGCACTCATTATGGACACCAGTACAATCTAATAGTATATCTTTATGAGCCCCTCTTCTTTCTGTGGCTAGATATCATTTTTCCTGTATTCCAAGCAAGGGAACATTAGTGCATTTTCCCCTTTGTGTCTGATGGACATGCCCAACATCTCAATGTATTAGTGATAACCCCACAAGTGATTGCAGACTAGACATTCGCAGTGTTACCCGCACTATGGAGTATGAATGAGAATAAAGAATCTGCTTTTGCAAAAGTGCTCAGTGGGGGATCTGATTAATTCAGCGCAGGAACCCTGAACCCAGCTCAAATGCTATGAGAGTACTTAATAAGGCAGGATAGATAGTATAGTATACAATTGTCAATTCAAAAGGAAATTAACATAAACCCAGTCTGGTCAGACACACATGTGTAAATACATTGGTGGCAAGTGAGCGGTATGTGCCTGGGCTGGGAAGTGAAGGAAGGTAATATAGCGCTGTAATGCTGTAAGTACAATTGGGATCATTGTTACCTCCGGCATTGCTGGGGTCATGTAACTCAAAACAAGATTCCCAATGTCTGCGGCTCTGAAATAGGAAAATGGTACCTGCTGGTAGTAACTACAAGATCAAGGATCATCGGCTCTGTGTAGCTCAGGAGTCCCACTTGTGCACAGCGGGACCACCCGGGCTCCTATAGGTGTATTTCACATCTGCTTTCTTAATTGGATGTGATGTAACCTGTCTCTTCCTCAAAAAGCCATTGGGATCATCTTCTCAGATACAGTGCTGGCTAATATTGAGGAGGGGTGAAATGTTTGTTTAAAGGAAAGTTACTTAAGTATTTGGGAAGTTATAATAATTATATAATCTAACTGCTGTGTTAAGGTAGGTACACACCTGACAGATATATCTGCAGATGATGGTCATTCATACACACTGAATGGCCATCATCTGTGTCTTGCTGCGGGTCCCAGCGACCTGGGGGTGTGTGTCGAGGGCATTTTCTTGCTGGTGGGGGGTGTATCCCGCCCCCCTCCCCGAGGCTGCAGTTGTGTGTGTACAGGCGGTCTGCAGACATATCTGTCCATGTCATGTTGGTGAATGCTGATGTTCACCGACATATCGTGGGTACACACTGCCCGACGGGCAGCAGATACATTGGCCAGTCAATTGATCGGCCAATGTATCTGTCAGTGTGTACCCAGCTTTACTCAGACTGGGTGTATTGGCTAATATGACAAAGATATAATTATGGTCAATTCAAGACAGGAGAAAGTAAGGAAGAAGTTCCCCGGCTAAATAAAATGTTTTGTCATTGTATGCACTCAGCTGTCTAAAGGGAGAACTGGAATGAGACAGTTTGTTTACTACACAATTGTATAGAGGACCCATATTTCTCTAACATTCCCAAGTCTGCTATAGACGCCCTGGTATCCAGATGACCTGGGCGGAGGCACTGACAGAAACCTGTATAAGGTGTAAGACCTGTAACCGTGGGGAGAGCACAGCAGCCTATCCTGGTAACTGGGAACCCCGGCTACAACACTTTACCCAGTCCTGAGTGTTTGTATTAATATTATCTTTTATAATCTTAGCTTCTAGAAATTATTTTAAACCAGAAAATGAAGTGTTAGGTGACGTACAAACCTTACAATCTGATTTTTCATAATGTTAGTCCATAATTATTCCTGTGCTAGTCTGAGACCACTAAAACCACCCAATATCGTGTCTGGCAGCCTGTAATACATGGAATGCAGCTTACTCTGAAAGGTTCTTATCTCATGTTTCTTATAACCGTCCAACAAGTGTTAATATTTGCAGATATAACTAAAACTCATTGGACATCTTCCAGCCTCTCATGTCATTACCTTGGTTTGTGTTTTTATTTTCTGTTTGAAAACTTTTTAAAGTTCCTGAATTGAGTTGTTAGTCTGTGTGTGCGGATTACAGACACTGCCAGCATCAGACGCCTTACAATTTCTCTATTCACAGAACAGGATGGACATCAAGAACGGCAGCATTCTGAAACTGACCACTTCTCCGGTGAGAAAATACTTCACTTACTAGGATATTATTTCACTTCTAAATGGTCAGCCATCACTGGTAACTGTATCCATGTGCACCAAGGTGTTCCCAGGTCTCCCATAGCCATCACTGGTAACTGTATCCATGTGCACCAAGGTGTTCCCAGGTCTCCCATACCCATCACTGGTAACTGTATCCATGTGCACCAAGGTGTTCCCAGGTCTCCCATAGCCATCACTGGCAACTGTATCCATGTGCACCAAGGTCTTCCCAGGTCTCCCATAGCCATCACTGGTAACTGTATCCATGTGCGCCAAGGTCTTCCCAGGTCTCCCATAGCCATCACTGGTAACTGTATCCATGTGCGCCAAGGTCTTCCCAGGTCTCCCATAGCCATCACTGGTAACTGTATCCATGTGCACCAAGGTGTTCCCAGCTCTCCCATAGCCATCACTGGTAACTGTATCCATGTGCACCAAGGTCTTCCCAGGTCTCCCATAGCCATCACTGGTAACTGTATCCATGTGCACCAAGGTGTTCCCAGGTCTCCCATAGCCATCACTGGTAACTGTATCCATGTGCACCAAGGTGTTCCCAGGTCTCCCATAGCCATCACTGGTAACTGTATCCATGCGCACCAAGGTGTTCCCAGGTCTCCCATAGCCATCACTGGTAAATGTATCCATGCGCACCAAGGTGTTCCCAGGTCTCCCATAGCCATCACTGGTAAATGTATCCATGCGCACCAAGGTGTTCCCAGGTCTCCCATAGCCATCACTGGTAACTGAATCCATGTGCACCAAGGTCTTCCCAGGTCTCCCATAGCCATCACTGGTAACTGTATCCATGTGCACCAAGGTGTTCCCAGGTCTCCCATAGCCATCACTGGTAAATGTATCCATGTGCACCAAGGTGTTCCCAGGTCTCCCATAGCCATCACTGGTAAATGTATCCATGTGCACCAAGGTGTTCCCAGGTCTCCCATAGCCATCACTGGTAACTGTATCCATGTGCACCAAGGTGTTCCCAGGTCTCCCATAGCCATCACTGGTAACTGTATCCATGTGCACCAAGGTGTTCCCAGGTCTCCCATAGCCATCACTGGTAACTGTATCCATGTGCACCAAGGTGTTCCCAGGTCTCCCATAGCCATCACTGGTAACTGTATCCATGTGCACCAAGGTGTTCCCAGGTCTCCCATAGCCATCACTGGTAACTGTATCCATGTGCACCAAGGTGTTCCCAGGTCTCCCATAGCCATCACTGGTAACTGTATCCATGTGCACCAAGGTGTTCCCAGGTCTCCCATAGCCATCACTGGTAACTGTATCCATGTGCACCAAGGTGTTCCCAGGTCTCCCATAGCCATCACTGGTAACTGTATCCATGTGCACCAAGGTCTTCCCAGGTCTCCCATAGCCATCACTTGTAACTGTATCCATGTGCACCAAGGTGTTCCCAGGTCTCCCATAGCCATCACTGGTAACTGTATCCATGTGCACCAAGGTGTTCCCAGGTCTCCCATAGCCATCACTGGTAAATGTATCCATGTGCACCAAGGTGTTCCCAGGTCTCCCATAGCCATCACTGGTAACTGTATCCATGTGCACCAAGGTGTTCCCAGGTCTCCCATAGCCATCACTGGTAACGGTATCCATGTGACCCAAGGTGTTC
>JAUIMM010000460.1:515000-520000 GCA_031769625.1 Taudactylus pleione | reverse complement strand
ATGTCCAGGGCCTTAGGTAATTCCTCTTTATTGCTTATTATTCTAGCTATTCTGTGCATTTGAGAGTAAGGAAGGGCCTGTTTTAATGCTCTTGGATGAAGGCTGCTTGACTCCAAAAGTGTATTCCTGTCAGTGGGTTTGTAAAATAGTGATGTAATGATCTGCTGCTCAAACTTACGCTAACAAGAAATTATTTTATTTTTGATGGATCATATTATTTGCAAATAGCTGGCTGCGCCATGGGGTCCCATGTGGCCTCGGCGTATGCCAATATTTTCATGTTCAAATTCGAAAAAGAGTTTTTGTTGCAGGATCCTAATTACAGTCAGTACTTTAAATGGTACACAAGATACATAGATGACTTATTTGTTCTTTGGTCTGGAAGCGAGTTTTTGTTCAAAGAAATGATGAACAAAATTAATCTTTCTAATACTCCAATTAAATTTACCTATGAATGCAATGCCAACACTGTTCATTTTTTGGATGTACAAATCAGTTTGAATGAGGGACAGACTTCTTCGACTTATTTCGACTTCTTGAACAAGAGTAGCTCTTTTTTTAAATTATTCACTGTTTCATCCGGTTTGGACAGCCAATCTAGACTATTGTCTTCCCTAAGTACTCCCAGACCAATAGATTCACATGTAGTACTCTCCTTTTTAATACACCCAATGTCAGCACTGACCTACTGGACAAATAGGACCATCAGGTCAAAGCTGCACTGGTTGAGAATAAGGCACCATTGCCTACAGAATTCCTTATTATTTCTGCCCAGTGTTGGTTGATGAGCTACTCTTGTTCAAGAAGTCGAAATACAAATCCTTGGGGAATGGGGCCGAGATCGGACCCGGGTAGTCGCAAAAGAGTAGATACTCAATTTTCTGATTTTCAATTTACGGATTTAGACTCACATACTTCACAGAGTGACTCAGATCACTCTACTAACAAGGGACCTTTTTTAGGAGAAAGGGGACCTACATTCAGCAGTATGAGGGGTGCAAAAGGATAAAACCCTGTAGGAGAGGGGGCAGGAGAAGGTGGAAGACGAGGAGAAACTACAAAGGGACAAAGAAATAACTGTAATTAATCTCTCTAAACATATCCTAACTGAATCTGAATCCTCTGTTCTTTCCAGAGGTCTTTCTTTAGCCAAAGGAGCTTTGACTATGAGCGTGAATTACATCAGTTTCACAGACAGCTCAGACTGAAAGATTTTTTTGTTAGGAACAAAAAAGAAGGATCACCACCAACTCAGATACCCTTTAAAGTAAAAAGCACCTTTGACCCCCCCAAGTTCCAATGCCTCCATAGAAACCTTTATGCGGCGTGTGAGGGATGACACCTTGCCTCTTGTTCATAGTTCTAAAATTCGTTATTCAAATCTTACTAAAACTGAAAAGGAGGCCATTGTGGCTCTCAGAGAAAATTCTTCAATAGTTATCTGTCCCACTGATAAAGGTGGGGGTGTGGTGGTAGTTTTGGACACAAGGGATTATGAACAGGAGGTAATGCGCCAACTCTCTGATGGTAGTAATTACAAACAACTCACATATGATCTCACTGAAAGATTTAAAAAAGAAATAGATTCAATTATTGAATTGGGGTTTAACAATAATTGGATAGATGAACATACTGTACGGTTTCTCACACACGATTACCCGAGGGTTCCACTCCATTACATATTGCCAAAGATGCATAAGTCATTAATAAACCCACCAGGGAGACCCATTATATCCTCTAGGGGGTCTTTAAGTCAAAGTCTATCACAATTTGTAGACTACTATCTTCAACTTATTGTTCAAATTACACCATTTTTTCTGAGAGATACTACAGACTTCTTGAACAAACTAGCCTCTATAGCATATCATCCAATGGGTGCCTGCTGGTAACCCTGGACATTACCAGCTTATATACTAACATTGAACATGCTGAGGGGATGCAAGCTGTACGGAACAGCTTGTTCTCCAGTCCACACTATGAAGGTCCACCATCTGAGTTCCTTCTACTTTTGATGGAAATAATTTTACACAAAAACTATTTCTTATTTGAAAATGCTTTCTACCTCCAGCTAAAAGGGACTGCCATGGGGTCCAATATGGCCCCGGCATACGCAAATATCTACATGTATCAATATGAAATGAACCATTTTATGAACAACTCACATTTTTCTAAATTTATTTTCTTCTATGTGAGATTCATAGACTACCTATTTTTGGTGTGGACTGGTGGAATGGTTGCCCTAAAAGAGTTTGTTGATACACTTAACACACTCCCAGGCCTGATTAGATTCACCTATAATGTAAGTCCTGAGGTCATTGATTTCTTAGATGTACGTGTGAAAATTGTTAATTGTCAATTCCAAACAGAATTATTTAAAAAATCTACTGATAAAAACACACTCCTGGCAGCAACTAGTTTTCATCCGCAACCCCTTAAAAGGGGTCTGCCCTTTTCCCAACTAGTATGGCTGGCACGGATAACATCAGATACTAATTCATTGCCACAAGCGTTGGATATTATGGGATGTAACTTCCTGAACAGAGGATACAACTATGATGAGGTACAACAGGCTATTCAGAAATATCTGAAATTAAAACAAGAAGGTTTATTGAGCCCAAAACAACATGAAGACAAGGTAGATCGACTAATCTTCTCTAGTACCTACTCCATTTCTTCAAGAGCGATAAAACAAGCCATATTGAGACATTGGTATATTGTGCAAACAGACCCCATTCTAAAAGACTGCTGTGCTAATAAACCATTATTTTGTTATAAGAGAAGTCCTAACTTGAAGGACCAACTAGTGTTTTCAGACATTAGCCCGAAGGTGGTAGCCAATAAATCCTGGCTGAGTACGTCTAATGGATCATTTAAATGCACAGGCTGTGTCAACTGTCAGTTTATGCGGGTTGGTAATATCATTCATCACCCTGTGAGTGGCAATATATTCCATCTTAAACATCATATGACCTGCGAGACCAAAGTCATCATTTATATTATCAAGTGTCCCTGTACAAAAATCTATGTTGGGAAAATAATACGTATGGTGAAAGACCGTATAGCTATGCATTGATCTTCTATTAAGAAAGCCTGTAATAAATTGGAATCTTTAACACCACCGGTTGCCAGACATTTTGCCACAAATGGGCACACTTTAAAAATGTTTCCTTTATGCCGATCAATCACGTACCGCCCTTGAGGAGGGGGTGTGACCGACATAAACTATTGCTTCAGAAAGAGTGTGGATGGATTCACACATTGGGTACTATGGGTCCACATGGACTCAATGAGGAATTTACTTTTTCAGCATTTTTGGATTGACAAAATTCACACTAATTATGTTAACACCTAGGGGATTATTGATCTCTTGACCACATTTCAATATAGGGACCAGTCATCATTTGATTATTTAATCATTTATGGTTGCCTTCCATGTCTCCTGTCAGGTTCTAGTTTCTGTGACGATATGACATCTTTATTTTAAAGTACTGATATGATTTATATTTAATGATCTATTTGTTAATAATTATATACATTGACCAACAGTTTGCTAGCCTATGATGTGCTAGGCACATCTGTTAGATATGTTATATTTTAAATGTTGTATGTAGTTATATTTTTATTAGTCATAATGATGTTTTCGACATGCCCATTGGCGGGCACTTTTGGATTGGTCAGTGGCATGTTGGGAATGTAGGTGATTTATGTTGATTTATTATATACATTTGGTGTTTATTTAATAATAACTTCTTTTGTATTTGAGTTTATTTATAATTTTGTGTTCATTGTTCCTTGTGGATCATTAGGGTAATCTGCATGGCTTCTGTCAATTGGGTTGACATTTGATCCGTCACTTCCGACGGCGCTGCGGTATATGCTGTTGTCCGGCATGATGGCACAGCATTTTGGTTCCGAGCTCCGCAGCCATTTCCGGCGTGGTTGCCGGGACCATCAGTGCTATGTGCCGGATACAGCGGCATCTGTATGCGCCAATCCTGGTAACTGATGTGATTGTTGTCGTGTGTCACTAAGGTGAGTGCTTTTGTTTATCAGTTTAATCTAATTTGAGGGGGTATTTAACCACCCTTGGACTATATCTAGACGCCTGTCATTTCCCCAACACCAGGAGATAGGCGCCCGGCATCCCGATCAAACGGATGCCGGGCGCCGCGAGCGGACAGCCGTGGGGGGGATGGTTAGTGATGGTTAGGTTTAGGGCACCCGGAAGGGACTTAGGGTTAGGCTAGGGGGAGGGAGGGTTAGGGTTAGGCACCCCCACGGGGGACAGGTTTAGGCAGCGGGGAAGGGGGGGTTAGGGTTAGGCACAGGGGGGAGGTTTGGGTTAGGCACCCCTAAGGAGGGTTAGGGTTAGGGGGGTTAGGTTAGTAGATATTTACCTTAGGACGATCGGGATTTCCAGCGCTGTCGGGCTTCCGCTGCCGGGCTCTGCTGGTTTGTCGGGCTGCCGCTGCTGGGATTCAAACTCCCGGCAATGCGGCAGCCGGGATATCATACCGATTCCGGGCTGTTCATTATTACAGCAGTCCCTTGAAAAAGGTGACGACGAAACAGCTGTCAGGACATGTGCTGCTCACTTAAAATCTATGGAGGTCTGGGGTGTTTGAGCTTTGCTCCACTATGCAATACATATGACTCCAGATAAGTCTTTAAATATTGTCTCATATGGATGGCTTGTTCCCCGTTTTTTGTATGATGTAATTAAAAATTTTTTGCATTTATTCAGTGTGCTGGTTGTACTCCTTATCAATACGCCACTATAGAAGATGGAGGGTATTATATCATTATGCTTCAACCTGGCACCTTTCTGTTAATATTAGTGGTGTGCGCGATTTTTCTGTTTTATTTATATATATATATATATATATATATCTATATATATATATATCTATATATATATATATCTATATATATATCTTCTCTGCATCCACAGAAAAAAACCAGCACACCAAATATTCCAAAAAAAATCCTTTAGTGTTGTA